>JAVSBS010002590.1:0-23798 GCA_033124195.1 Coracias cyanogaster | reverse complement strand
GCCGCAGGGGAAGGGGGGAGTGTCCCGGGGAGGCGGCGGCGGGGCCGGGGACCCGCGGGGATGGCCGCTTCTCCGCGGCCACGTGCGCCTGTGCGGAAACTTCGCACCTCCCGCCGCGCCGCTCGGGAGGGGAGGAGAGGGGAGAACCGGGCCGGGCCGGGCCGCGCTGCGGGGGCGGGCGGGAGGCGGCCCAGCCCTGCTGTGCGCGGCGGGCGCTGCCAGCGGAGCCCCGCTCCTCGGTCAGGCAGAGCGGCGGCCGCGGGGACCCCCTGCCTCGTAACGGGGCTGGGAAGGAGAGCAGCGCGGAGCCGGATAAACACCGCGGAGCCGACGGGCATCCCCTCTTCCCGCCCTCCATTCCCCCTTCTGCTGCTCAGAGCGCGCTTGGAGCCGCCTCCGCTTGTCCGGCCCCCGGGGCGGCTCCGCGCCCCTCCGCGGTGCGGTGCGGTGCGCGCAGAGCTGCTGCTGCTGAAGGTGAAGCTCTCGCTCTCCAATTACTTTTCCCAAGAGGGAGAAGGAGGCAGCAGGAGTGGGGGGAGTCGCGCTGTGTGTGAGAGGCAAAGCCAATCAGAGGCGCGTAACGGAGGGACTGCTGCAGGACGCGCCGGCTTTTCCTCCCTGCCTCCGCCGGAATCGGGACCGCACGCAGCTGGCGGAGGGGCCGGAGCCGCGCCGGGCTGCAGGACTTCCTCACCCTCCGCTTTTCCAATACTTAGTCCTCTTTTATTTATTTTTTAATTTTTTTTTTTTAAATACTCTAAAATCGCGCACGAGAAATACTTCAAGTCTTCTCATCCTTCCCACTTACTTCGCCCTTCCTGTAGCATCTCCTAGCCGGATTCCTGGTGTATTCCCCAGAGAGGCGGGGGCAGACCCGAGCCCCGGCGGACGGCTGCCCGCCCCGGCCGAGGGGAGCCGAGCCGAGCCGAGCGCGGCCCCCGCTCCATGCCCCCGGGCGCTGGCGGGGCGTGTGCCGGCGATGCCCGGGCGGTGAGGCTGGAGCTCCCCCGCGACGGGAGGCGGCCGATCCCTAAGTGTTTCCAGCAGGAAGCGGGGCTGCAGGTAGGTGAGCGGAGCGCTCCGGGGGCGGGTGTCCGTGTGTCGGTCTGGGCGCTGGCTGAAGGGTGGGTGGCCGGGGGATGCCCTCGGCGGCTGGCGGAAAGCGGGCGCGGCGGGGCCAGGCTGAGGGTGTGCGGGGTGGCTGCCGCCCTCCCGCTGCCCAGAAGTTGCTGAGGAAGCCGGGTGTGAGGGGCAGCGGCTTCGCCGCCCTTCCGCGGCTCCAGCCGGGCGCCCGGGGAAGCCTGCTCCAGCCCTGCGCCGGCCGATCCGCAAGGCTTGCTTGCTTTCTTTTTTTTTTTTTCCTTTTAAATTGCTCTGATTTTATTCAAAGGAACACTTCAGCGTTTCAGCGGAACCCACTCGTTTTTCAGCCCAAGTACTGGTGTAGGGAGGGTGGCCGCCAACTCCCGGCACCCCCGGGCTCTTGGGGGTTTCCTCTGCTCTGGAGCCCGGACGCTTTTATCGGCCGCCTTCAGAGAGCGGCTACAAGAGCGAGTAGTCCCTTATATCAGTCCTTGAAAGAAAAAACTATCAAGAGTCGGATCATGGCGTCATTTCTTTCTGTGTGTAACGCTCCCCAAGTTGTGGAGTATAGAGTAGGAAACATCCCTTGCCCATCCACGTTGCTTTCTCGGCATTTCAGGGAACTCGTTTTACTGCGAAGGTGTTGCAGGTTCTGTATGGCACAGCGAGAGGGGCTTTCCCCTTCTTCCACCCCATTTGTAGCTTTGCAAGAGAAAGTTTGAAAATAACCTGCTTTGCTCCTGTGTGGGTGTAGGATCGGACACCAGGTTACCTATGCGAAGAATAAAGGGCAATTGCTTGCACTGCCCTGTTAGGAGTTGCCATGCTTGGCTCTTCTGTATATTTAATTCTTACCAGGAGTTAAAATAATTGCTTAAAGCATTTGAGATTGTATTCTTAGTTACAGTTGCCTCTTTCCAGCTGTTGCTTGGGCATTATCAGTATTTTTTAAGAGCGCTAACTGCCTCACTTCCACCACTGCCCCCCCCATCCCTGCCCCCCAGTAGACACCAGCTCAGTATTTAAAGAACTGTACTTTGACTCCTGCAGAACTGTCAATTTAAATAATAAACATACTCAACCCCTATCTCTGAAAGCCCCGTAAAACATTCAGGGTCTTAGGGTCTCTGTACAGCAGTGGATACATTTAAATTACTATCGACTAAATGATAATTGTTATCTGGTTTCTGTGTCTTACCAACTAGTTTCAGACATTAGCATTCAGCCTGCTGTATGTTTAAAACTTTAAAGCTACTTTATGGGCTGATCTAAGTGGAGTCGAATTGATAAATTAAGATTCTTTTCTGTAGCTTAGGGTAAACACTAGAAAAATAGTAGTTCGGTGGTACTAGAAGTACAGCTTAGCTGAAGTTGGGGAAGAGCATGCTAAGGCATTTTTGTCAGGGGTGGCAAAGGTTACATCTTTCATTATGCTTTTTCAGAGTAATTGTGCAGTCATTTCATACTGGTGCCTACATTGTTTTGTGAGTGTGTAATTAACAGGAGTTAAGTAATTCATATACATTTCATTACTAATATTTTATTTCAGAGAGCTGATAGTGCTAAGGCAATATTGAAAGCCATGTGGTTTTGGTTTCATAAAGTCCCAATTTCCAGTACTACAGTACTGTTATTCGTATAAATGTAAACTACCTAAGTGCCATAATTTCAGTGGAAAGCTTTGCTCAGCTGATAGCAAATCAGGATTACTATTCACTGGTTCCCCATGCTGTTTGAACATAAGAGGACTTGCAAAAATGTGGTGTTGATTTTAGATACACTGTTCTAATCAGAGAATGACTAATCTGGCAGTGACTTTTATCATACTGGACATACGAGGTAACTGTTTTACCTGTTTATTCTTATGATCTGAGTGATCTCAGCTTTGTGTAGATGCTTGTAATGCACTTGAAAATTCTGGTGGGGCATACATGAAAAACTTGTTCTGAATGAAAGTAAATAGATGTGCATACAGATGGATATTGGAGATTGTGTTACTGGCAGGTTGCAAAGTGATGATTCATTGAACCCTAGCTAGATTTACATAAAGTAAATAATACTTTACACTGAATTGTGGTGGCAGGGAAACATGTAGCAGCCAAGAAGTTTCATAATTTCATCACAGTTGATGACAGACTTGATAAAGGACATCTTTACAAATGCAGGCTATTATGTTTTTGGTAAGCAAAACATACCATAGCATTTTCAGATCTGAGCAGCTTCACACTTCAGTTTATTGCTGTCTGTATTGCTACTTACCAACCTGTGTAAAGCCTAAATAGTGCATTGGAAGTGTGTTGTGTTCATTATGTTTTACTTACTATAAATAAGTAATGGAACAATGCTAACTAGTTATCACAGCAAAGGAAACCACTGACTTTTGAAGACAGAAAATCACATTACCTCATAGTCATCTACATAAAAGTGTGATCACCATCTTGAAAAATTACTCTGAATGATACAGCTATCAGTGAGCAAGCAGTTCTATGCCCCTGTCTTAACTTCAGCAGGATTTTATTAGAAATGCTTCATTAAGTCACATTATTCTGCAGCTGTTTGTTCACTGAAAATTAAAATAAAAATCAGGAAGTTTATCCAGTAAAGCAGTATTATTTCCTTTGTTAAGTACAGAAAGTTCAAACAAACAAAAAAATCCTCTAGCATTAGTGTGCCAGAAACACTGAGTATGCCATATTTTTGTAATATATGGATGGCATTTCCTGATGCAATTCATCAATGTATTTATTAGTCAAATGTCATCAAATAAAGAAAATAAATGAAAGCAAAGACTGCATGATGATACAGAGGCTAAAGCAAAGAAAAACCCTACAAGTCTAATTAACTAATGTTCAGTCTCATATTTACAGTCTATATTTAAACATCTAATTGAAAAGTCTTTAATAAATTTTTCTGTTACAGCTCCAGATAATTCAGGTGGCAACAGCTTTTAGTTTGAAAATGCATTTTCCATTTGCTTTTTGAAATGCTAAATTGTAAAGGCATTGAGGGAAAAGTTATGTTTGGATGAATATATCAGAAGGGTCCTATGCCATCAGAGCTGAGTACTGACCTGTCCCTATTCATGACCATTTTCGTGTGTTAAGAGGGGCATCCCCAACTTATGTAGACATTCACTGCTCCATTGGAGTAGCTGAAGCTCTGACATTTTAAACCAGCTGGAGATTTGCTCCATTATCTTTAGATCACTGAATTTAAGTGTGCACTTTAAAAGGATTTTGCTTGCTTTTTTTTTTTTTTTTTTTTTTAGCATGAGAAAACATTTACATAGCATACTGAGCTTCACAGAATCCATTGTGAATGCACACCTTCACATTTCAAATACTTTTTAAAAACAGAGGCTCACTCTTGGAGCTATTTCAACAGGAAATTTGGCCCAGTGATTTGATTTTGTAAGCCGTTATTGTAAGCCGTTAGTAGATACTTCAAAACACTCCTCCTCATAACTCAGTTCAGATTTATAAAACTCAGACATAGGAATGAGTGTGGAAACATCAACAGTAATGTCATTCATTTTTCCTCATGATAGCTACAGAGCTATCTCCTTTTGCTCATTGTAGAACTTCGGAAGATAGTGATTTTTGTGCTTTGATTCTTTATACACCCTTGCCAGCCACTCTTGCTTACCATACATAGTCAGTTATTTGTCAAAAGAGAAGACAAAATAATAATGGCCACCTAATGTACTTTTTCATGCTGCTAGTGCAGAACAGTCACATTTTTAAGATAAACAATTCGAGGCATTTTTATAGAGCTGCTTTCTTGCAATGTGTTTTGAAAAACGCTTTGGAGATAGGAGAGAAAAATAAAGACATTGTGCTTTACAGTACTAGTTATAACAGGACACTACATACTTAGATAAAATGGGACCAAGTTACTAAAAAAAGCTTTCTTAGCTTTTTCTTCTGTTCAGATACATCAGGACTCTGATTTGTAGAATGCATTGTAGCTGTAGCTATTGCTTGAAGTAGCCCTAGAAAATGCTTTGTATGAATTTGATCTTTAGTCCTTGTGTAAGTAAGCGCTTAGAGCAGTAGCTACTGTAGCTTTTGTGGTATGGAAGAATCACTTATATAATTGCATGTGTAAAAAAAAGTGCGAAATTGGGTTTTTTAGCTTGTTTAAAGCTTATCAAGGGTTCATAATCTGTACTATGCTGATATCACATTTTCCAGTAGCCTCACTTCACATCTTGCTGATCTTGTAATACGAAACTTGAACATAGATCTCTTGGCGCCAGGATGGCATCGTATACAGCCACCTCTACTGTGAGCATCCCTTTAACAATGACAAGGGGAGAGCCGTAGTACAGGGTAGCACACAGGTGAAAGCACACAGAGGTGTTCTTGGACTCGTAGGTGTTTGGTAATCTTCTCTGCTTAAATCACGAGCTAAGGAACTAAGGCTGTGTAAGGTGCTTTAGATTGCCAAACTTCTCCGGTAAATAAATGCACAGGCACAGTTCTACAAACCTATTTGGCTGTATGAGTAGCAAAATAATAAGAAATGGGTTGGTAAGTATGAAACATTTTTGAAATCGACAACCAAGTTTTTACTCTTGGTTGTATGCTGACCTCTCTCTGTGTGGAAGGTTGCCTCTTTTGCAATATTAACATCCACTATTTGAAGATGAGGTAGTGGACTAGAAGGACCACTGGCTTGATCCAATACAGGAATTTCCTTCTCGTAGTGCGAGGAGGTGGTATTGCAGTACTGTATATTTTAGCTGACTTACTAGAACCAACCTGCAGTGCTTAGTGTACTCATTTTGCTTTGTTTTTCCCTTTTAAATGCAGGATATAATTCATTTCTAAAATAAATATTTCAGTAACATGCGATCTCACACCAGCTCCTTTTAGAGACAGGAACACAAACCTGACAAGTCTCTCACATTCAGTGTGATACTCTCATATTGGATTTTTTCCACTCCCCCACTGCAGTTTCTGCATAACATATTGATAAGGCAGAGCAGTGGCCTCTGGTCCATCTTACCACAAACCAGTTAGCTATTTGGTGCATGACCTTCTGCTCACCTCTGTCTGACATGTCATGGAATGTAGGAGAGGGTATGGTGCAGCCCATGGGTCACCAAATGGCTTTTTGTGCTCGGAGCATCTTTATGTGGGACACTTTTCCTGGTTACAGGTCTCTCCCTGTGGCTTCTCCCTCACCATGTGAAACTACATGTATGAAAGAACTTGTCCCAAAGCCCCTGATGCGCAGCCTCAGGCGAGGTGCTGCTTGCTTTCTGTGCTGTTTGTATGTAGGCAACTGTTTGAAATTTGGAATTAGAGTCAGTACCAGCTGAAACTTGTCTCATTGTTTATCTAAAAATTAGGATATGTGCCTGCTGTGTGCCCAGAGAGGCGAAGCCTGAGGTCTGATCACACAAGGCATTTAAGCTGTAAGTGTCTGGCTTCAATGGGACTAGTCAAATTGATTGTGTGCTTGAAGCCTTTTCTGATGCGAGCCTGAATAAATGTTGCTAACTGCATAGAGTGATCCATGTTGAAGGCATGTAGGTGGGGTGCTGTTGAGATGACTATGTTTATGTCTGTATTCTGGGTATAAATTTAAGACTTGAGCTTTGTTTCGATGGCTTGTCAGTCCTACACCTTTTATAAACATTCAGTCCCTTTAAACTGAGAACAGAGACTATATAACAGCAGGTAATTTTCAGAAAGATGCTACAAGTAGCCACCCTGTGTTATAGTATTAGAAACTACAATTACAGTCATGTAAATTTTCAAATGTGATGTTACTGGTGTGGCACTAAAGTAAAATACCATTTTCTGACAAATTATATCAAGCTGTGGTATTCCTGCAAGAAATGAGGTCATGTTTAAAGCTTAATTGCAGAAAAAAAGGTCTGTTTCAGCACCATTACAGGAGAAGAATACACTCTCTGGACTGTTAGCTGTGTTTATTTAGCTTTGAAATGTTTTTAATCTGTGTATTGTAACAAATAAGCTATAATTAAATAAGATGGAAAGTTTTATCTTGAGGTCTGGTAACAGTAGCAAGGAAGTTCTGTTTTATAAGCTTACTGGAATCAAGACAGAAGAAATGCTGTATGTGTATGCTAACATAACATGCTATAAATTCAGATACGATATTGTCAGCCAATACAATTAATGTTGCCTGACACTTCCCATTATAAGATTGTGCTATTTTCTGTTCAATCTAGAATCATGGGGGATATCCCTTGCATTGAAATTAAGGTAACACTTAAAACACATTACTGCCAAAGTGTCCAAAACTTCATAATCAAGACATTACATTGGTATCTGTACAATGGATGCTCAAAGAAAGAAGTGACCATGAACCCAGGTGCTGGTTGAGCTTCTGACTTAGGGAATTCCTCCCCAGCCTCACCCCACATATTGATTTTCCTTTATGACAAGAAGATTTTATTATTTTCTGTTTATAAGCATTATAATTTGATTGTTCTGGTTTAACCCTGGTAGGCAGACATTCACTCACTCCTCAGTGGGATGAGGGAGAGAATCAGAAGGGCAAAAGTGAGAAAACTCGTGGGTTGAGATAGACAGTTTAATAGGTAAAGCAAAAGCTGCATGCAAAAGCAAAGCAAAATAAGGAATATATTAACTATTTCCCATTGACAGGCAGGTGTTTAGCCATTTCCAGGAAAGCAGGCTTCCATCACGTGTAGGAGCTACTTGGAAGGACAAACGCTGTAACTCCAAATGCTCCCCTTCCTCCTTGTTCCCTGCAGCTTTTACTGCTGAGCATGATGTTGTATGGCATGGAGTATTCCTTTGGTTAGTTGGCTTCAGCTGTTCTGCACCTCCAGTCTTCTTACTGGTAGAGCAATGTGGGAAACAGAACAAAACACCTTGACGCTTTGTAAGCACTGTTCAGTGGTAACTAAAACATCCCCATGTTATCAACCCTATGTTGATCACAAATCCAAACCAAAGCAACTTAAAAGCTGCTATGAAGAAAATTAACTCTATCCCAGCCAAAACCAGTACAGTCTCCACTCCTTATTCTTTAGCATTTGTGCCATACTCATTTCCCGTGGTATCCAGTTCCTTATTAACCACCCCTCTCCCCTTCCCGCTGTTTGATAGATGCACAGATGTCATTCCCTTAGTCTGCGGACCACCCTTATATAATGTCCCTGAAATATCTATTGAGTTCATCTCGTCCATCACTTGGATTCTATCTGTTACAGTGGTCACTCAGGACAGGAGAGGTGATGTTTTTTGTGGAATTATTTGGCACCAAAGCCAGTTCAGTTTGGGCCACTGCTGCAATTTCACTGCTTTGTGTGAGGCTCATCCTCCACTGGTTCAGATGGTTTCTGCTATAGTGCTTCCTGTAACATGGAACTCACATAACAGATTATAACAATTTAAATGTATATCCATTACGGTCTCAAATTCTGATCTCTTTGGACCAGGCCATAGGATTTAACATTGTAATGAACTCCTCCACTTCCCCCAGCTCCAGCATGATCTTATTCACAGATCACAGTCTCTTCAGGGGTGTACCTGCTGTGGTGTGGATTTATCTGCAGCTATGGTCACTTTGAGGTGTACCTGCTCCAGTATGACCTTATCTGTGGGCCACAGTCCCTTCAGGGATGTACCTGCTGGGTTGTGGCCTTATCCATGGCTGCTGACACTTCAAGGCTGCAAATCCAAAACACAAATCCAAATCTTATGAGCTACTATTAAGAAAATTAACTCTACCTCAGCTAAAAGCTATATGCTGATAGAAGTATTTTCAGATTTTTTTTTTTTTTTTACCACAGAGATCAGTTTGTGGTCAAAACCTAATAAAATAAAAGTATGTAACTCTGGGTAACTTTCTTCCCCTTTTGAGCTGCTTGTGCTTCATCTGGGAATCTGAGCCTACATGCTGCAGTACTTTGTACATCAGTTGGTGCTTTTAAGTGACTGTATGAGGTTTTAAGGGGCTTAAGCCCTCATGTTTGTGCAGGCTGGTGCGACATACATCTAGTTGTGGCGATGCGAATGCACAGCTGCCTCCTCCTGTTCTGATTGTATTTGCATTCTCTCATGTAATTATTGGGGTCACTGCATATGTGAAAATGCACTAGGAGAAAGTTTAAGCTTAGCTCAGCTGTTTTGAGCTTCTTTTGCTTTGAGGTTGTGGTGTAATGTTTTAAGGTTGCTTTATTTTAACAGTATAATTATTCTTAAATGTTTCAGAATTTATCTGGAGTTGATTTGTTGCACTATTATAAATGAGGATTTGACACCTGCTAAATGTACACGTCATGATTTTAAAAATGAAATGTGCTTTTAAAGTCATACTCAGAGCAATGGGTACGTAACAGTTACTATGTTTTCTTATCAGAAATTACAAACTTCGCTAATTATTCACCTCTGTGAATTCTGCATAAATGCCCTTCGTGAGAAAAGTGCTGACACAGCTATCACTATTGCTGCATGAGTATACTGAATCTCTTTAATGTAACACCTTGTTCCCATTCCCACTTTAAAAAATGGACTCCCAGTAATGAAACTCATATTCTCCTCTTCCTCATCATCTTCCCAGCTGCTCATAACCTAACTTTTTTGGCTCTAGCTCTCCTTGCCCTTCCTTTTCTCTTCACTGTTCACCTCATCTGCATTGGTGTCATATGATCTTTCCGAATGTCAAGTAAATGCAGACTGCAGTCAGCATTACCAAATTGCTTTCCTGCCAAAAAAGTCTCTTTTCATGTGCCGTGACCTGTCATCTCACACTTAGCTGCAAGTCATTCTGATTCCCAAATTTACAATGTATTTTCTATTTAATGAGCTATTAAACATTATGCACTTTTAAACTTCATCTTTTCTGACTAACTGCATTCCTCCTGATAATTATAGCTTTAGAAAGAAACAATTAATTTGAAACCAATTCTGCAACAGAAGTGACATTATTTAGATAGCATTCCTCCATATCCATGCTCTAGGGATTGTCTCATTAGAATATATTTATATTTGGAAACTCCTTGAGACCATTATATCAGTGCAATAGCCACTAGGTTGTCATCAATAATATAGACAACAGTACTGTATATGCTATTTTAATAAAACACAGAGTGAAAATAGATACATGAATAGATGAATAGTTAATTTTTGCTTTGACTAAATAAATATTAAAAAAAGTAGTTTATGCTCTTTTTCCACCCCAGGAGAATGTTTTGAGTAAACTTAAGCACAAACAGAAATAATATTCCATATGTATTGCATAGATGTGAATATTTTTGAATTGGTATGTTATTCTCATGTATTGTTTTGCTAATGGTAACTAAGGGATTGTCTAATAAAAAGTTTGCAAAAATTGCAGATGACTCAGTAACGATGAGTGAGTTCAACCTTTCTTGCTCACAGGTTTCATTACATTTGTGTATTTATTAAATCCAATAATATCTACTAGTTAAAGCTATATAATCCTGCTTTTGTCATTGTGGTTAATTATATCTATCTAGGTAATGGATACAAACTAGATGCATATGCGTTCTGTCAATAGCTTAGCTTGTGGTAAATCCCAATAGTCTTCCCATGAATTTTAATATTTTTATTTTTCCTCTGCTACTTAGAGTTCTACTTTAGCAAAATATGGAAATGATTGACAGAAGGAAACTTTGTCCATGACCCTGCCATGGCAGTAGGTAGAAATGTACATTTTAAAAAGTCTTAAATCTTTCAGGTTTGAACCTTATTTTCAAGTAGTAGTTGAAGTAAGAATCCCTTCATTTGTTGCGTACTGGAGCTCCTGCCTAGTTCTCACAGTCACTTTGTGGGAACTATATTGAAAATGTTCCTGGGGCAAAACTTCATTTCTCTGAATCAGTAGATATTACATGCTGATTTAAAATGAGTGCAATATACATACGATTGAAAAATTTGCTGAGGGATTTTGGAGCTATGTAGAACCCTTGTCACCTTTGTAGCTGAGGCATGGGATGTGTGTCCTTTGCTATGGTGGATACTGCAAGTTCACAACTTGTGCCTTATGCAGCTTTGCACACCCTTTTGTGTAAATAGCTAAGTATATAGATGAGTAAGAAGTTAAGCAGATAGCTTCACTTCTCCATTTCTTCTGAAGCTGGAGCTTCTTGGTTCAGCATTGCTTCAGTTCAGTTGCATCTTTTCTGGTTTCTTGGCATAGTAACATGACATGCCTAATTCTATCAGCTGAAATAAAATATTTCTCACTAGTGAATGTCTAAGGTGAGGTTGGAACTAGATAATCTTTGAGGTCCCTTCCAACCCAAACCATTTTATGATTCTGATTCAAAGCCAGATATTTAAAGCAACATATTTATTCCCCAACCTTCCTATGCATTAAAAAAGATATAAAAGTCTGTGTATACCAAATCCTACCTAAGCTTTACTATTTTATTGGGAAAAATAAGGAGCTAAGATTTAATGCTATGTCCACAGCTATTCTGCATTGGATATTTCAGTCTTTCTGTGTCTCTTTTTCAGTGTCTTAACTCTAGCAGTTGTTGGTAATTCATGGCCTGCTTCCTGGAGAGATGGTTTGTAGCTGTCTGATTCTTTTAATTTCTATATGTTTTCTGGTCTTGTCCAGAAGATCTGTATAACTTTTGTCTAGCACCTGGAAAGGACATCTTTTCAATTACTTGCTGAGCTATTGTGACTTTTAAGTTATTGTCTTTTCACAGATACATTTATTCTTCTTTTTATATACAGCTTGTACTTCTACTTGCATATAGAATACATTCATGTCCCAATAAGTATAACAATCCTAAGAAAACTTATGAACTGAGTGTATATGAATAGCTGTGTGATAGCCAGAAAATTAGTATATATCAGTCTGCATTATCAACAGAAATCGTGAAATAAATGTGCATAATTTTTTGTATATACAATAAATTCCTGGTTCAGCAGTGGGCTGTGGAGTTCAGATCACAGTAATGGCAGATTGTAAAGATTTAAAGGTACATCTTTCTCATTTTTACCACTTTTGGGGTTGTTGTTTGTTGCCTAAATAACATTTTCTCGGTCTTTGCCAAAGGATGACTCAGGCCTACCATAATGGCTGTATTAGATTACAGGTGGTTTTGGAGGTAGAGGAGATGTTGGAGCTCTGTCCATAATGTCATGTTGGTTCCCATAATGTGATTGTTTCTAGTAGAAATTATTATTTGAAAATCCTTGTTCTCTTTAGTCTCTCCTCCCCCCTCATGTCAGAAGAATCCTTGAACTTATTTCATTGTCGATGAAATAAGAAGTCTGTGTTTGGACCCCACTGGAAAAAGGTAATAGCATAATGGACAAACAATTTCTGTGTTTTGTTTTATCAGCTGTGATTGAGGTTCTCCAGTGACTATGGTTTTGATAAAGACATTTAGTTTTTATCTAGTAGTTTTCTTCTGTGAAGGACAGAAGTTGTTCTGTCAAGGAACTTCAGTAATGGCTGAAGGCAGAGAACAAGTGCGACTAGACTCTAACAAAAGAAAGAAATGAGAATGTGGAAAAAATACTGGTTCATACTTTGACAAATGCTTTGTCATATTCTTTCCATTGGTTAGTGGTAGCCAACATTTCATATAACACTGTTCCAAGGAGGACTTGTATAATGCTAGTTCATGCCGGCATTGAACAGTTCCCGTTTTGGAGGAAAGAAACAGTTCCTGGCCTCTGTCTTCTGTTCTATTTTTATTTTGTGCTCTTTTCACATTTGTGGAAGACATTTCATTAGTGTTTCCCAGAAATCTCTAACCATACACTGGAGGAAGTCATGTCTGCCTATGACTTTCTATGGAACCCTGGTTTGTAAGGGTTTTTGCCATTCTGTAGTACACGCTGACCTT
Organism: Coracias cyanogaster; assembly: GCA_033124195.1. Lineage (NCBI taxonomy): Eukaryota > Metazoa > Chordata > Aves > Coraciiformes > Coraciidae > Coracias > Coracias cyanogaster. Next base: position 10,873 of record JAVSBS010002590.1, on the reverse strand, counting down.
CAACACTAGACTTCTTTGGCAGGTCTGGTTTGTGACCTGGGTTGAATAAAACTGCCAGAAAAAAGATAAATTCAAAGTTATTTTTAATACTTAGAGTCAAATATATCAAAATATAAAATGGATTTTAAAACAAGGACAGTCCTTTCTATCTTACTCTTCAGTTTATCTCTTCCATTTAGTAGCCCGGGCTGCTTTGGCTTTTGCAGTTGCTCAAAGATGTGTGTATCACAGTAGCTTTTTGAGAAAAAGTTAAAGGACTTGAGCAGCAGACACCACAAACAGGACAGAGATGCAGCTAATTTTGCAACTGCTAGCAGTCCTGTCATTAGTGTCCATTATTAAAATAGCATTATATCCCTTCATGGTTAACTCCATATGTTCTGTTTCTCTGCCAGCCTTCAATACTATAAAGCTTTCAGACTGAGTACCACATACCTCCTTTTTAATTTCAGTCTTGGAGGTGATGAAGGAAGTTTAAACCTGTTCAGATGGCCTAGATCTGTCAGAGAAAAGAAAGTCGAGCCCTTCATATAACCATTGCAGGAACTCTGAAATTCACTGTATGAATCTCATAATAAAAGCTCTTTGGGTGACTGACTTTGAATGAAAAGGTGAAGGTGGAGCCACCTTTCAGGATTTTCAACACTAATAAAACTTTTATTTGGAATTTACCTTTTTACTAATATTAGCAATTCCAGAAGCTGGAGAACAGCAAAAATTATGTTTTACCATCATCTTGTGTTACTTGATTGGCCTGAATATCTTCTTCTCAGCAATTAAATTTTATGATTTCAAATGATACAGCTAGGTGTAGCAGTAGTCTCATAGGTCTCATATGTTTCTTTGCCTATTCAGAAGTATGGTAGTAATTTTAGTTTTTGAAGTTATTCTTTTTAATCTTGAAGCCTCTGCTCAAAAAATTAAATCCCCTGGTATTTGGAGAACAGTAATAATGGTGCTTCATCAAATAAAATTCCTGAGCCAGCATATGGAATCTGAAAAGAATACCTTTTTAGACATCACTCACTCTTTCTCAAAAAAACCCCAACTCAAACCCTTACAAAACACAAGCCACACAAGATTAAAAGTAAATACACCTTTAGTTGCTATTCGTTCTGTGGTGTTAGATAACCTTTGTGAAGCTACATTGAAAGTTACAACGTCCTATTTTAATGGTAATAGAAACTCCTTCAGAGACTTATGTGATGTGAAAAGGGTAAAACACTGAGTGTCATCTTGTTGCTGCTTTGTGAAGTTAAAAGAATCTAGTGCTGCTTGGTTTTTGGTGTTGGAAATTTGGTCATATCCTGCCTCTACTGTGCTTTTTGGTAGACTACACAGCTTGAGACTGACACCTAAAATAGGTGTCCAGTTGTACTATCTACTAGTTTCTTTAGCTTCACAGTCAAGGGAGATCCAGAATAGGGTTCAGGTGTATAACATAATTTAAAACACTCTTGAGTGTCTTGTCTGGCCTCCAAGTGCTACTTTAGGTGGGTGCAGAATCTGATCTGAACCAGATGCAAGATGCCTTGCATCATATCTTCCAGTCCGTTCCCTTGGGCACCTCAGATGTTCTAGGTGGTTGTTTGGGCACCTGAATCGTATTCCTTATCAATAGACCTGCAGAGCGATTTGGCTTGCTCTGAAACAGACATCTACTTTGGATCGGCTGAATTGTACTTCAAGTCTCAGCAAGTTGCTCAAGTTGAATAACTTGCCTTAAAGCTGTATTTTAACTCTTTGTGGTGAGCATTTTAGATGTGTCCAAGTATCTAACATGTTTGGATGGGGTTTATAACACTATATCAGATCTATGATGTCAGACATCATGTTTAGTCAACTGAACTGAGCACTTACATTTTAATGCCTAAGTTTAGGTGTCTTAATCTTGAACGTATCGGTACCTAGGTTACTGATAAATAACAGGAAGCATACTAGCATCATATATGACAATTACGATATTAATTAAACTTGGAGGCAATTTCTGCTGAAACTTTAATTTTCATATCTTTGTCTGTCATTTAGTGGTATAGTCTAATGCAAAATTGTAGCGTTGGGAAAAACACCTCTGCTCCCAAATCAAGGGCTGCATCTTCAGCTGAAAACATCACAAGTTATGAGCCTGTTAGTCAAACTGAGTAAGCTAGATTTCATCTTTCTGATAATTCTGAGAGAAATACCCAGAGATTGTTTTTTAAAATGTAGGTCTGGAAATGGGGATTTCAGTTTTCCTTCTAAAACATAAAGAGCAGGACATTCATTAAATTTTATTTCTCAGGTCAACTTTTGTTGCTGAGAGCGTCATCTAGAAGGATAGTTAACTTCAGAACTTTATGGGGCTACAGTGTAATAAGGGGAAACGAGAGGAAAAGTTTCCACATCCATAAGTGTATACTGAACATGTGTAGAAATCTTCTTAAGGAGTTTCAGAGCAATAAACCAAATGTGCAGTCCTGAAAGAGGCATATTCTGTATTAATTATTTTTGTGACAGTGGCTCTCAGTATAACCGGTCAGGACTGAGGTGTTGAGCAAAAATAAAGCAAGAGATTTTTCCATCCTTTACTTTGTTTCACTTACAAGACTGACCTCTGCAAGAGAATCTTTCAGTCCTTAGTCCTTATTGCGGCTGCCTCCCATTAGGTCTACAACTGTAAGTCAGAACATTGTCCTAGCTATGGCAGTGATTCATGTGCCTTGATCTATGAGGAGTGGGAGGTTTATAATTTCTAACATTTACTAGTGTTTTAGCAAAATAAACAATGAGAATGTTGTGAAGATTTCATTTGTGGTTTTGATTTTCTCGTGAGTGACTTTACTGGGATTCATTAAGTTTCTTTAGTTTTGGCTCTTTGTAGAATATAGGTCTACTGGCATCAGCCCCCAGACTCCCATTGTTCTTATTGGAGCTGGATAGCATCAATCTACAGAACTGGAAAAAAACACCAACAGAAAAGTAAACAAAGCAACTCTTATTCCCTTGTCTAATGGGAGTAAGTAACATAAGAAATACATCTGCTTTACTACTTCTTAGATTATTAAACATTTTTACTCCAGGATTAGAGAGAATCTTAAACACAAGAAGTAGTTTTGGTTGTCATTTGTGTTGTGAAGTGATTCTCAGTGTAGGCAGCAACAGCTGAAGTCACCAGGCAAGCAAAATGCTTGGGCCTCAACCCTGACATAATTAGGCAGTGTACCCTATATTCTTATCCTATATTCCCCTTTTTTTCTTTCACCAGAATTCATCTTTTCACTCCTCACTGTCAGCAAAGTAATTTTAGACTGTATTTTAATTTGCTGAGGATCTTCTACTATTTCTAGTAGAAGAATCTGCCTTGATTGCTCCAATACTTGTATTTGAGAAGCTCTTGTTGCAGCCTCTCTCCATCATTTATCAGCAATCCTGGTCAACTGGGGAGGTCCCAGATGACTGGAGACTTGCCAGTGTGACACCCATCTACAAGAAGGGCAGGAAGGAGGATCCAGGGAACTACAGGCCTGTCAGCATAATCTCGGTACTCGGGAAGGTTATGGAGATGTTCACCTTAGGGATGATCACACAGCAAGTGCAGGACAACAGGGGGATAAGGCCCAGCCAGCATGGGTTCACGAAGAGCAAGTCCTGTTTAACCAACCTGATCTCCTTCTATGATCAGGTAATCCGCCTAATGGATGAGGGAAAAGGGGTGGATGTTGTCTACCTGGACTTCAGTAAGGCATTTGACACCGTCTCTCACAGCATCCTTTTGAACAAGCTGGTTGCTCATGGTGTAGACAGGTGGACCCTTTGCTGGGTTAAAAACTGGTTGCATGGCCAAGCCCAGAGGGTTGTGATGAATGGAGTCAAATCCAGTTGGTGGCCGGTCACAAGCAGGGTCCCCCAGGGCTCAGTTTTGGGACCAGTCTTGTTTAATATCTTCATCAATGACCTGGATGAGGGAGATCAAATGCACCATCAGTAAATTTGCAGATGACAAAAAATTAAGTGGGAGTGTCAATCTACTTGAGGGTAGGAAGGCTCTGAAGAGGAATTTGGACAGGCTGGAGTGATGGGCTGAGGTCAGCTGTATGAGGTTTAACAAAGCCAAGTGCTGGGTCACGCACTTTGGTCACAACAACCGCCAGCAATGATACAGGCTTGGGGAGGAGTGGCTGGAAATCTGCCTGGCAGAGAAGGACCTGGGGGTGTTCATTGACAGCAGGCTGAACATGAGCCAGCAGTGTGCCCAGCTGGCCAAGAGGGCCAATGGCATCCTGGTCTGTATCAGAAATGATGTGACCAGCAGGAGTAGGGAGGTGATTGTGCCCCTGTGCTCGGGCACTTGTGAGACTGCACCTTGAGTACTGTGTCCAGTTTTGGGCACCACAGTACAAGAAGGGCACTGAGGTGCTGGAGCGGGTCCAGAGAAGGGCAATGAAGATGGTGAGTGGTCTGGAAAGCATGTCTTATGAAGAGCGACTGTGGGAACTGGGGCTCTTTAGTCCGGAGAAGAGGAGACTGAGAGGATGAAGTGCTGGGGCTGAGCTGTGGGCCAGAAGTTGGAGTTGACCTGTGAATGAGTCACAGCCTAGCAGAATGTTTTGTTGTTTCTGTTGGCTTCGTGTTCCAGAGGCTGAACCTGGCCCACCTGTGTCTCTGTGGCTCCAGCCTCACCCAGGCGGTCATGTTTGGGGTGGTGGGTGAGGCCAGGATTATATTAACTGGGAGCTGATCAGCTGCTGGGTGTGGCTTCTGTTGGGGCTGGCTGCATCTTGCTGAGCTCTCATGATGGTGTCCTTCCATGTGAAGGGCCACCGAGGAGCCATCTCTGTCCGTTGTGTCCAGCAGATGATGCTGGCACCACAGTGAGCGGTGGAGGAGCTGGGCCCACAGCAAACTATAGTAGGGCTGTCTGAAAGAAGACTTCTGAGGGGATATTGCTGAGTTCAGTGTTGGCCTGTGTGATCAGGCAACTGATGGCAGCGTAAAATAATGATGGCTGAACCAGCACAACAGAGGAGACCTCATTGATCTCTACAACTGCGTAAAAGGAGGTTGTAGTGAGGCTGGTGTTGGTCTGTTCTCCCAAATTACTAATGATAGAACGAGAGGTAATGGCCTCAGTTTGTGTCAGGGGAGGTCTAGATTAGATACTAAGAAGAAATTCTTTACTGAAAGAGTGGTTGGGTACTGGAACAGACTGCCCAGAGAGGTAGTGGAGTCACCATTCCTGGAGGCATTTAAAAAACAAGTAGATGTAGCACTTGAGGCTAGGGTCTAGTGACTAGAGAGATGTTAGGATGAAGGTTGGACTTGATGATCCTGGTGGTCCTTTCCAACCATAATGATTCTACGAGTCTATGATTCTACAGCTAAAGGCCTGAATTTCATACCTTCTAACCTCAAAATTGTCATTGAAGTCTATGAAACCAGAAAGTGGGGCACTCAGAGTTGGACAGCAGGCCTTTATTCAGACCCTGTGACACAGAAATTCAGTAAGGGCAGAGGGGAACCTAACGAAGTTTAACAAGGGAAAATGTAGAGTCTTGCACCTGGAGAGGAGTAAACCTATGTGCCAGTATAGGTTAGGTGTTGACCTGCTGGAAAGCAGCTCCACAGAAGAGGACGTGGTATTCCCCTGGCAGACAAGTAAACCATGAGCCAACAGTGTGCTTTTGGCAAGAAGGACGATAGTATCCGGTGAAGCATTAAGAAGAGTGTGACCAGCAGGTCAAAGGAGGTTCTCATCACTGTCTTCTCTGCCCTACTGAGGTCTTATCTGGAGTATTGTGTCCAGTTCTGGGCTCCCCAGTTCAAGAGAGACAAGGAACTACTGGAGAGAGTCCAATAGAGGGCTACAAGGATGATTAAGGGACTGCAGTTACTTAGCCTGGAGAAGAGAAGGCTGAGAGGGAATCTTATCAATGCTTCTATGTAAAGGGCTGGTGTCTTTTCAGTGGTGCCCAGTGATAGGTCAAGGGGCTATGGACACAAACTTGAATACAGAAAGTTCCACCTCAACATCAGGAAATACTTCTTAACTTTGAGGGTGACAGAGCACTGGAACAGGCTGCCCAGAGAGGTTGTGGAATCTCCTGAAGTGCTGGGGCCTAAGCTGTGGCCCCCAAGTTGGAGTTGACCTGTGAATGAGTCACAGCCTAGCAAATGTTTGGGTTTTCTTATTGGCTTCATGTTCCAGAGGCAGGACATGGCCCACCTGCATCTTTGTGGCTCTGTCCTCACCCAGGTGGTCATGGCTGGGGAGGTGGGTGAGGCCAGGGCTACTTGAACCAGAAGCCAATCAGTCAAAAGTGCTTCCTGTTGGGTGTGGCTTCTGTTGGGGCTGATTGCATCTTGCTGAGCTCTCTTGGTGATGTTCTTCCATGTGAAGGGCCACTGAGAGAGCCATCTCTGTCCATTGTGTCCAGGAGGTGATGCTGGCACCACAGTAGGCAGCAGAGGAGCTGGGCCCACAGGAACCTATGGCAGAACTGTCTGAAAGAAGACTTTTGAGGGGATGTTGCTGAGTTCAGTGTTGGCCTGTGTGATCAGGTAACTGATGGCGGCATAAAATGATGATGCTGAACTGGCACAGCACCTTTGCTGGAGACTTCCAGAACCTGCCTGGATGCATTCCTATGCAACCCAACAGGGGAGTTGGACTAGATGATCTCCAGAGGTCCCTCCCAACTCCTACCATTCTGTGATTCAATACTCAGTGGAAAAATGTGAAAATTTATTCACATTCCCAGAATATTTACACATTGGAATCTGTTCTTGAAAGTTCTGAGGATTGTTCTGCAATTCTGGTACTGTCATGCTAAGGTTCTTTGTATTGGCTGCGCCCAGTGGCAAACCAGCAACTGTGCCTGCTCACAGTAGTTGAAGAAGTCCTCTTGCTGGCTTCTTTAGTCAAATTTGTGTTCGTATTATATGGCTTCATCGAAAACTCTCTGTATGCAAAATGAGCAGTGTTATTTTGTTCTTTGTAATAGCAGATAGGCTGGAAATGTATAGCAAGAACTTCCATACACCTTTTGGCAGGGATAGGAACAAGAGTATATCTAGTGGTAGGAAGTATGGAAGTGTATACGTAAAAAGTAGAAAACCAACAGACTTTCTCATAGGTATTGGCAGTCATCCTGTAGTAGATTATTTAGTACTGAAAGCAGTTTTACTTAAAAGCTGAAAGAAGCATCCTATGGGATAGAAGATGAAAAACACAGATATACTTTGATTAGATTCAATCAGAACCGTTCAGATGACTGTCTCTTTTCCTGCATATTTTAACTGTGTATCAGCTATGAAGCTAGGCAGGTCTTTGGTCTGAGGAAGCACAATTATTCTTGTGCATTTAGCCAGGCAGACTGTTGAGTGCTTGAAAAATAACACAGCAGCTTGTACATAGGTCTTCAGAGACAAGGAACAGAAATGGCATAAACTTGTGATGGATGACAGACAGATCTCTGTTACACGGCAGAATCAGTTCTAACTATGTAAGTACAAATTTTCCATTTGGCCAATACCCAAAGTATTCATTCAAAATGATAATGGATTTTGGTTTCGGTTTAATTTTTTTTCATAAAAATCAATATATTTGCTGATACTGTTAGAGAATGAAAACAAGCCGAGAAAAAAAGTTTCAAGAGTGTTGATCAATGTGAGTATGTAGAAATACACTATTTTTTCAGCTATATCTTTGTAAAGAAAGTTTGTCTCATTAATATTTCTTATAACATTTCCTAGTAACAATTGTATCCTGATGTTCATGAAATATCATAAAGTTGGTGTGGTGGTACCAAATCAATGACATTAAAGGAACCAATGCAGAAAGTTACTATCCATCTATTTTAGAATCAAGCTAATTCACCTTCCATTGGCCAAACTACTAAAAAGTTTGATTCTGCATTTTGGGGTGGAACATTCTTGTAACTTTCACTATGACAGCACTTACAATGATCTTATAATTTGACTTGTTCTGTTTTGATCTCTGCGTAAACAATTTACATGTAATATAATTTGCACTTTGGCCACAACCCCCAGCAACACTACAGGCTTGGGGAGGAGTGGCTAGAAAGCTGCTCAGCAGAGAAGGACCTGGGGGTGTTAACTGACAGCTGAATGAACATGAGCCAGCAGTGTGCCCAGGTGGCCAAGAAAGCCACAGCATCTTGGCCTGTATCAGGAATAGTGTGGCCAGGAGGACCAGGAAAGAGATTGTGCACCTGTATTCATCACTGGTGAGGCCACAGCTATAGCACTGTGTTCAGTTTTGGTCCCCTCACCACAAGAAGGACATTGTGGTGCTGGAGTGTGTCCAAAGAAGGGCAACAGAGATGGTGAAGGGTCTAGAGCACGTGTCTTTTGAGTAGTGGCTGAGCGAACTGGGATTTTTTTAGCCTGGAGAAAAGGAGGCTCAGGGAAGACCTTCTTGCTCTCTACAACCACCTGAAAGGAGCCTGCAGAAAGGTGGGGGTCCGTCTGTTCAAGTAATAAGTGATAAGATGAGGAAATGGCCACAAGTTGCACCAAGAGAAGTTTAGATTGGATATTGGGAAGAATTTCTTTACTGAAAGGGTTATCAGGCGTTGGAATGGGTTATCCAAGGCAGGGGTGGAGTCCCCATCCCTGGAGGTATTTAAAAGACATATATATTTAAAAGTCGTAGTGCTTAGGGAGATTATTTAGTCAAGGACTTGTCAGTGTTAGGTTAATGATTGGTTTCAATGATCTTAAAGGTCTTTTCCAATCCAGGAAATTGTGTGATTCTGTGAAAGTAAAAATGACTCCGGTATAACCTACAGCACTCCGATTACATCCAGTGTCAGTCTGTGTAAATACTGGACTATACACATGTTATTAACTTACATCAAAGGATTCATTTAATTAGTCATCAAATCCCTTATTATTCCCTTCTTCATTTTGGTAGGTAAACTTTTTAAATCAAGTCACTGTAATTCCAACAAAAGAGTTGGGCACTGAGATTCTATTTTCTTTGTTTGCTTTCCAAGGACAAGCCAGAACCAAAAGGTTTATGACTAGACAAACAGGGAATAACATGTACCACACAATATAAAGTCAGTTCTTTATTGAAGGTTGCTGATGACATTGTTAAAATGAGCATGGAATGTGAAGGGCTTATTCACACCACCAGAGTTATAAGGTAAAAATACTTCTAGTTGTCATTGTAATTATATTGCAAATGCTAAAGGAGAATTTTAGAGACAGGAATGAGGCTTCTAGCTGTAGCTGGAGAGTGCTTGTTTGTGCTATGTTAGCTGGCTGCTCAGAACTGGGTGCAGGATACTAACGGCCCAATGCTATACTGTTTTAAGTCAAGTAGGTATAGTCTCTGGAATTCCCTTGCTAAGCTACATCTTGGTGTTAATTCAAACATTCTTAAGATGACTGTTGACAGTCCCAGAGAATCTTCCAAGAAGCTGTGGATTTACAATATTGGTGACCCAAAAGGTAAATTAATCTCTTTATGTTAGTTTTAAAGCCCAGAAATCGTGCATTTAAGCTAGAATATCACAAGTTTTAAAATAAATTTGGTAGTTGGAGACATCTTCTGAATTCTTTTCTCTGTAGCTGACTAGAGGTAGAACCAGCACAAGCAAACTATACTGCAGAGCCGAACTAGATGGTGATCAAGTCTTCATATTATCCGATCCTAAACTGAATCAAATTCTGACCTAGTTTGCTTTATATAGCAGGAATGTGGAAATTTGTAACCTTCATGGTGCTATTGTGTGGTTGTTTTACTGAAGTGCTGGGGACTGAGCTGTGGGCCCTGAGTTGGAGCTGACCTGTGGATGAGTCACAGCCTAGCAAATGTTTGGGTTTTCTTATTGGCTTCATGTTCCAGAGGCAGAACCTGGCCCAACTCTATCTGTGGCTCTGTCCTCACCCAGGTGGTCATGGCTGGGGAGGTGGGTGAGGCCAGGGCTACTTGAATCAGAAGCCAATCAGTCGGAAGAGCATCCTGTTGGGTGTGGCTTCTGTTGGGGCTGGTTGCAACTTGCTGAGCTCTCTTGGAGGTGTACTTCTATGAGAAGGGCCGCTAAGGGAGCCATATCTGTCTGTTGTGTCCGGCAGGTGATGCTGGCACCACAGTGGGCAGTGGAGGAGCTGGGCCCGCAGAAAGCTATGGCAGGACTGTCTGAAAGAAGACTTTTGAGGGGATGTTGATGAGTTCAGTGTTGGTCTGTGTGATCAGGCAACTGATGACAGCATAAAATGATGATAGCTGAATCAGCACAACAGTTACAGAATTTTAGAATCATAGAATGCTGTGGGTTGGAAGAGACCTTAAAGATCATCTAGTTCGAACTCTCCTGCCATGGGCAAAGATACCTCTCACTAGACCAAGTTGAGCAAGGACCATCCAACCTGGTAGCAGGAGGCTACAGGAGCTGTATAACACTGCTTTGCCTTTCCACTAGGATAGGACAACGAGAGCTGAATTTTAACTGCAACAAGTGATTTTTGTTAAAAAATTTCTAATTCTTAGAGCTAGAATAAGAGACTAGAATTTCCACTGTTGGTCTTATTAGGAAAAAAAAAGGCTTAAAATACATATCCTCGTAAGGACATTCAGAGCTGAAGAGCAGAGGCCTGACTTAGAGGGCATTTCAAAGCCTCTTTCAGATTCTCTTCTGTAGATGTCTCTATTGCTGGAAAGAAATCATAGGCCTCTGTATGCCTAATAGTTGCCCCAAACATGAACCTTTTATATTAAGAATGCGAATTCCCTCATGAGATGTGTTGCTGAATGAGAAATTTGAACTTCATTCTGGTAATGATATTACTTGATTATTCCTTTCCACAGGTTCAGAACTACCACTTCTGAACTATTAGTTATTACAGATATGTTATAGCCATTTCA
>JAVSBS010002587.1:0-65278 GCA_033124195.1 Coracias cyanogaster | reverse complement strand
AAGTTTTCCTGCTGACCATTGCCAAGCATCCCAGCCACACATCATGCTGCCTCTGGGCAAGATAGTGATTCTGTTTTCCTACAGCAGGTTACAGCCAACATCAATTGTCCTCTCTGCCTGTGGAGGTGGCCTGAGGCTGCAAGGCTTATGTCTTGAGTCAGTGCCTTGAGCACCTCTGACATATTAAAGGCAGGCAGTGGAAAGGAGGAGAAAGCTGCAAGTCAGGAACTGCAGGTGTGGACAGCACGTGAGTGCGTAAATAGAGATGAAGAGAGCTACAAGAGGAGTGATGTTTGGAGGAGAGCAATTTGCCTGAACAGATGGACAAGTGCTTGCACAATAGTTAGCTCCAGCTCCCTAAGCTGCTAGTATCTTTAGCCTTTCCCAGTGTTAGAAACAGAAGTGCTGCTCTGAGCTGGAAAATACAGCCTATGTAGACTGGGGACACATTTTCTTCTGTGTGATTATCTCTATGTTGTCCAACTGCTCACTGAAGAGCAGCCTCAGGGTGCACAAAGCATGGCACTGAGCCATTATCACCCTGGTCCTGGTACATGGCAATATACCTAAAAAAAATAAATTTTACTTCAAAACTATCTCACTTTATGTTCTGTGTTTGTCAGCACTTCCTATAAATATTCCTAATTCTGTATCATCATGGAAAGTGTGGAAAAATTGGGTTACTCCATTTGAATATGTTAGGTTACCTTTTCTGTATACAAAAGGCTCCCTAAATAGTGGGCTCCCTTGGAAGATCAACCTGCTATATTAAGAAATAAAAAAGCCACTCAATAGTTACATCAAAGGCACAGGCAATCTTCCGCTTGTTTACATGAAAAAATGACCCATGGATACTGCAGCATGACTTGCTTTTCTCTTTTTCATTTTCCAGGGGAAGTATTTAGCCATCATTTCAGAGAATCACTGAGCATTTCAGAGTTTGTTTTCCCACAGGTGCTATCCACTGTGCTTGATATTAATTCTGATGGTTAACATTTACTGAAAGGTATTGTAATAACCCTCCTAGTCACAGAGAAAGGAACTAATACCTCAGGTAAACAAAAAGGGCTTTTCCTTGTGGAAAAACAGCTATGCAATAAGTGAAACAGGGACTTCAGAGTGAGCCGGCTGCTCTGCAATAGCACGGACCCAGAGAGGACTGGATGTGGATATCTGAAAAAAGCACGAGCCACAACCTCCCTCATGGATAGGCTGAGATCTGAGACAGGAAGACAAAGCAAAGCAATCAGATGTCCATTCTGTGTAACTGCCTCCTTCTATAACCCTCCAGGTGTTAAAGAGATCATAAATCTGAATAATTTTTTTTTATTATGTCCAGCTTGTAGCAATATAGCTGAGAAACACCCCAGTGTCAGGCTTTCCCTAACCACAGTGACAGTCCTCTCATACAAACAAATAAAAATGAAGATATTGAACAGCTCTTAATTTTCTGAAAATCTCAAAAATCTTACATTTCTTTCACCCAAGCTTTTCCCAGTCCCCCTACATTCCTTGTGTTTATATCTGTTGGGATTGCTTGCTCTAGGAGATCTGAGAGGGACTTGGACAGGAAAAATGCTCTACTCTTGCTTCTGTGAGTTTAACAATGGCTATTGTAAATCACAGCAAAAATCTGCCCAGGATACTGTCTCTGACAATAGATAATAGCAAAGTGTGGGGACTTAGATCAAACAGTCAGATTTCTCCTTTGTGCCCTCTCAGTTTCTAGCAGCACGCAGCTGAGAGTCTACATAAAGCAAAGATGTGATCTTTGAATTTAGGAAATGAAGAAATAGATATTTTCTTCATACATTTCTATGATCTCGTTTTCACCTTTAAGAAAAACGTGGTATCTGCAACTCTTTTGTGACATTAATTCCCATCTTAACTGTTGTGTGAAGAAGTTGTCCTTAGTTTTGTTTGCTTGTCCTTCCTCTGAATGGACAGAAGCTTGGGCTCCTTCACCCTGGCAACCATAGAGGGAAACAAACTGGACACAGACTTCTCGCTTCAGCTGTAGTAAGAGAGAAAAGCAAGAGCAAGAGCACTGGTGACACTAGGTTCCAGGCACCAATCTTAAAAAAAAAGTTACCTAAACTTAAGTAACTTTAAGCTACTTACATACTTAGCTTCACAATGGTTTATTCTATTGGTGATAGATAGTATAAGCCAAAGTTGTTAATTCTCATGACATAGGGCAGAAAAACCCAATAGACTAGTGTTTATAAACAATAAATTATTGTGGAACAGGTAGCCTATTAGTGGCATCATATAACCTGCCCTGAAATTCCTATACCCGGTGTGGGTTTGTTCGGCTTTGTCCCTTGTTGTCTGAAAGGTGCAGAGGAAACACTTGATTTATAGCCCATGAAAATGTGACTGGAAATTAACATAATAGCAGAATATTAAGCTCTTACAGTCTACCATTAATGGACTTGCTAGTGTTATTTTGATCAGAGGTATGAACTAAAATTGGTATACATTATTTCCCATCATTTATAATGCTTTTCATTCTATTCCAATATTCCTAACGAAACCAAATGAACTGAAGAGCAAAACAACAATACCAACAATAACTAGTCACATCACCTGGCTGCTTCTAAATAACTGGCACCAGATTACAAAAAATTACTCTTTCTCCTTTGTGTCCAACGGTCCTATTTATGGTGAGAAGTTCCATGCAGAGGGACCAGCTCCCACAATTTTACCCTTAGACATTGATGTGTGACTGAGGTACCACTTTAGGCTCCTTAGGGGATTGCTACCCCTAAAATGAATGCAGCAAACCACAGTTCCGAGAGGCACAGTCTCCAAAAGACACTTTATACCCTATTGACTGTGAGGGCCAGCAACTCACACGCACATGCCCGGCCACAAACATCACTGTGCCCAAATGAAACTGAAATCTGGGAGAAGGTTTGGTGTGGAGAAGTAGGCAGGGACAAATCAGTGATTCCAGAGTACACAGGCTCTCTTCACACAGCTCAGTACCGTGGGGCTCAAAAATCCAAGCCAGAGCTTATTTATTTATTTTTAAAAGGACTGTAACACTGGTACCACTTTTCTGTGGAATTCTGTCATTCACTTCAGGCAGCAAGGGGTCTCTTATGTGAGTCTAATAAAGCAAGTCCCTGCTGTTCTGTGGTGTGCCTTACGCTCTTCTATCAATCAGACCATGTGCTATCATCTTCTGTCTTGATTTGCTTTCTGGACCCAAGCAATATTTGGTGGCATGGTATTTATTCTGCTTAAGCAGCAAGCAACTGCAGTTCAGAAATAAAAGTATCTCAAGTTGTCCACAAATTATCCTAGGAGTGTAAATAACTAAAACAACATTATTGTTCTCAATTCCTTATATGTGATAGCCACAAATGCACTACAAATTGGCAATACAAAATCCTGACTCTCAGCAGGAACTAATGACTCCCAGTTAGTTCCTCTGCCCAACAATTTTAAAAACATATTCTGAAGAGCAAACAATTGTGATTTCAATTCAGTGATACTTGAAAGATGCCTGAGACTATCCAGCTGAAAGCAAACTTTTATTCTACTTAAAGTAATAGTGCCACATGAGGTCAAGGCAGCTGTCAAATGCACAATTCACAGGGACTTCAATACTTATACTTCCTGATAGGATAACTGAACTCCTGGCCAAATAGGCTGGGAGTTATGTTGAGATTAATCTAGCTCACAGCTTTCAGAAAAATGCCAGTTTTCACCCCAAGAGACACATGCACATTATTTTCCAGCTAATCAGGGGTTAATTTCAATAACAAAGGCTGCACCTCACAGAGGCTTTTGCAGCAAGATGGAAGTGAGGTTTAAGCAGCCCAGATGTGTGACCAACTTCACATAACGCTCAATGCCCAATTAATGGGCTGTGTTGAGAGTCAAGTCTTACTAATTGACGGAGCAGTTCCCATCTCTGTAGGGAGCCTCAGCTATACTATGTGTGGCTGGTGCTGTTTAGGAGCATGGCAGTGCCTGGAAAGGGCATGGGGAAGGGGAGGAAGAAGCAGCTCTGAGCAAGGGGAGCTCTGAGCTTCTCTTCACTTGGACCATGGTTGTTGGGGAGAGTTATTATAGACAACTAATTAACTTTTTTTCCCCCCCCTGGCAGTTCTGCAGAATTTAGGCTTAGATTTAAATTTACAGCAGCTCACCGTCTCAGCTTGGTATTAGAGCTGGTTTATATTTCAGTTACTCAAAAAATGCACTGATAGTAGGTCACTAGGTTGCAACTGAGACACTGAAGTCCCACCAACAGCTCTTGCTTGTGTTCTGTGTCATACATGCACTGCTCATGACTTGGTTCATAACACAAAAAAATAGGGAAAAACCCTTGTCATTAAGACAGTGCTGAGTCCCAGCTGATTAGAAAAGTCCGGCCCAGTTGTCACATCAATTTCCAGGTTTTTGACTTGAAACCATAATTGTCGCAAAAGGTTGTGAAGAGAATTAGTGTTTTTCTTCAGTTTGCCATAAAGACATATGTAAAGAAGGTATTTAATCACCTACTTTATTTCAGCTGGTCCATCAGAGAACTTGCATGTATGCCTAACTTGGAATGTTGAATAAACCTCAATCCATATAAATGTCAGAAAAGTAAATTTCAGCAGTTTCAGCTTTAGTCTAGAACAGGACTTGCTAAAAAGCAAGGACTCTGGCTTTCATCTAACTACTATTTTGAAGTTTCAGCACGTGTTAAGTATTTTACTTAGGATACTCCTAAACAATCTGAAGCCTCAAATGACACTATTACCAGGGCAATAAAATGGAATTTTTGTAGATTGTTTAGGATCCCCAGAGAATACATGGCAGGAGAAAGTGGGGTGAAGCCTGGCAAATTGAAATATAAAGTGAAATTGGAATTGAGGCAGTTAGGGAACATTGCTGAGCTGAATGGCAGTTCAAAGAACCCTCACTAAGTGATGTATAAAAACTTCATTACAGTTTTATTTTAGGCTTGGCTGCACAAAGAAGTATGTGCTAATAAACTGGATCATCAAAAATAAATTGTTTCAATGTTCATTTCTTTTGAATTAATATCTGTAAGCTCAGTTTCATCACATTCAATTAAGTTTATGTTCTGATGTTACACACAACAACATATTTTGAGGAACTGTATTCTGTTTGTACAGTGGGGCTGCTTGGATTTCTACAATGAAAATGTGTTTTTCTCCCAGAACAGTAGTTATCTACAATGACAGTTTTTAATTAGTGACAACACTATGTACAAGCGTGTACAGTGTTCAGTATTAAAGCTGCAGGGGGAAATTTTGAAAGGACACTAAGGAATCTAGACACACAATCCCATTAGCTGAAGTAGTGAAGAATGTTGCTGAATTCCCTTATAAGGAACCAAAATTTACTGGCTACTGTTACTTACACTTTGGTAACCAGTAGAGGATGCAACTAAGGCAAGCCGTGTTTTACTAGCCCTCTTACAGCCGAAGAGAGAGGAAGAGATGAACACCACCAACTTGAAGATATTTTAGCATCAGCCCTGTGTACAATCTGGAGGTGAGAGTTATTGCTCTCATTAGGTGAGCCTGGGAGGAAGGCACCTTCCTCCTCATTCCTTCCTTTCACTGCACTGTGCAATCAAATGGGGCACGAGCTGTCACAAAAGGAGTACAGGCTCTGTTTTGAACCCCGTGGCCCCAGCCCTCTGTCCCAGCTGGCCCCACATAACACACCTTGCAAAGCAAACTGGAGGAGTCAGAAATGGCAAAGCAACATGGCTTTATGGCTCCACCTGCTTCAGCTCACTAAGTCCAAATTGCAGTTGCAGATCATGAACTTTATTAAAGCAATACATTCTTGTTGGTCAAGGACAGTTCTAAGCAGCTTTTTGTTAGAATTTCATAGCAGGTTAAACAAGAGAAAGCTTTTTAAAAATGAAAACAAACAAACAAAGAAATCAAGATTTTACCATGGTTTCACCAGAAGGGAAAAACCTGAGTTCATTTCATCTCTCATGCAAAGGATTTAAAATATTTAAGTGTTATCTGCAGATTAAAGCTTGCTTTTTCAGAGGGAAAATGTATTAGTGATCCAAACAACATGACTGGGCTTTTCCTGGCTATGTATTTTAATCTAACAGAAGACATTATGTCTCTTCACAATCCCTACCTCCTTACAGCCTCACACCATCATGCACACAACTGTATTCTCACTAACTACTCTACACAACGCACCCCTTGGAGCCAGAAACAGCTTTCTGAAATGACCACAGTTTCTGAAGTCAGTGGCAATAGAGCCTTTGAAAAGCAATATTGTTTTCTAAATACAATTGATGGGTTTTCAGTGATAATAGACAACATAGCTCCAGTATATTTCATGGCAACTGATCAGATGATAATTTTGCCTGTTCTAGCATAACAAACCTCCACCAGCAAGGACGTAATTTAAATTTCAGAAAGCTTTCACAGTGCTACAGTTAATTCTCTATCTAGGAATCGCACCCAACAGCCCTTCCTCACTTCCGTGCTATGTGGTGAGGTACATTTAATGAGCACCTGCAAGGTCTGATTATTTTTCTTTGAAAGGATAGATGCATCTACAAAAGGTTTATTGAAATTTCATATAGTTAGCAATGTCAAGAGACAATATGGTAAATCCTGAAGATGGTGGTCTTGAAGCTGGCATGTTGCCCATCTAACCCCATCAGTGAGATCCAAGCACGCCTGTGTCTGAGACTCTTGATGAGGAAAATAAACTCCGCACATATGCATAAATGGTCCGCTGTGGCAGTGCAATATTAGACTCGGCTGCACTGGAACAAAGTGCCTTCATTATATTTCTATGATAAATACCTCCCTTACACTGTTGCAATTATCAACAGGCTTGATTAAGGGCTTGATCTGAATGCAAACAGCATAATTGACCCAGGAGAAAAGATAAATGGATATGGCTCATGCAGCCTTTAAATAAGTGCGTTACAAATAGATGGTAGCATAGGGAAATGTTACCAGTCACAATTTATTATTTTGCCATTCTCCTTCAAATGAAAAAAAAAGAGATCTGCTTTTGTTGCATACAGTGTATATACAACTTTCCAGCATATGATGCCTTTTCACATAGTCTTCAAAAGTTTCAAATGGGTCATTTTACTTAGCACATCCATAAAGTCATGATACGTATTAGTTGGGACATAAAAAAAATTGTAGTGAACATTTAGCCAGAAGCCTTTTTATAAACAACAATAAACAAGAGGATTATTGGAATAATACTTCAGCTTGTTGTCACTTTTTACTGAGGAGGGAAAAATGAAACAAAGAGCTGGAACTTTTTGAACTACAGAGACCTGATTTCTGAAGCATTCAAAGGGTATTAAACCTCCCACACAGTGTATTTATCAAATACCTGGGACATCTATCCTGTATTTACTACAATTTCATCCCTGTATGGACTTAAATTAATAGCAATCAGTATATCTTTTGCGCATTTTTAACTTGAAATTGCCCTATTCAAAACACCTACCCCCATCTTCTCAAACCTCTGTGAGACAGGTAATTGAGGGGGCTTTTATCATCTCCTCTCTTAAAGATGGAGAAACTCAAAAGTGAGGCAAAGACTTAGGAGAGTTAAGCTGAATCTGTCAAAGCAGATTCAGACTTGGGTCTAGTTGGATCCCACTGATGGATTAAAGTGGAGAAGACCTTGTTCTCGAGACCTCTGCCCTGAAGCAACTCCCTCCGTTCTCATATTGAAGACTCTTGAGATTGGCTTGTTCTGAAGTCCACTTTTCCATTTAAATTCATGTTATTTCCCAGCCTTAATGTAGCTGATAGGGCTGTGTTTCAGGAGGCGGCCACTGAGATTCTGCTTTGAAGCCATAGCAGAAACCACGTTGTTCATTTGGACGCCTGCTCCTCTCATAGGCAAGTGGAGGGATGGACCTGGGAGTGTGGGAAACTACACCCAGTGCAAAAAGGATGAGACTGGCTGCAAAATGTGGAATTTTCAAAAACAAATTTCAGAAGAGCGTAAATGGAAGTGTTTTTCAGCTAAGTCACATAAACATCACATGGTCAGCCTAGAAGCATGTCCTTGACTATTTACTTCCACACTTTGGAGCAATTAGAACTTTGAAATGAATGCCTTGCTGTCACTTGGCAACTTCAACTGGCTTTTGCAACATCGCTAGTACTTCGAAGCCTTTTCATAGTTGTCCACAAATATTTATTCTTATGTATCTCAATGAAGGCACAGTCTCAAGAATAAAAATTGCATCAAGAAGTACACAGTAAAGTGTTAATAAACAAAGGACATCATTGCATCTCTTGGTTTTGTTTATGAGTACACCTCGCACAGGCTAGTCCCCAACCTACCCTTCTAGGTAAACCAAATGATGAATTTGGTTAATGTACAGAAGAATAACTAAGCTAATACAATTACTGAAATGACAACATCTATCTTGCATCCTAAAATTGCTGATGATGGATGACTGACACTCTCTGAAAGGTAAGATTAATGACATTGCTTTCATTTGTCCTGGAGGACAAAGGGAGCCTGCTCATTTCCCAGCATGCACTGATCTACCCTTCAAGATAATGCTGTACAGATTTGCATCGTTCTCATCTCAAACAACTCCTAAAACCACAAAGAATTATTTTTTTTTCCACAAAAGAAACAGGAGTATTTTTACATTAGCCTGAAGTTGATTAAGTGCCATGAAAAATATACACCCTCCTCTCTTTGCATCACGGTTGCTTCATTTGCAATGACACCACTTCCATTTCTACTGCAAGAAGTCACTGCATTCTTAGCGTCACTTAATCCATTTCCTTTACATATGCCAAAATAAATCTTTAAACCACGATTTTAGTCTGCATCAAACCAAAATAGAATGAGATTTAGAAAAAAGAGTCACTTTGCACTGAAAGCAAAAAGCCCCCCAAACTGAAACCCCACACTTTGCAAGTCTTATTCCTTGCTGTCAACTCAACTCTGCACACTTATTAGAAATGAGGCAGTTATAGACTAAAGGCATCTTGAATCTAGTAAAAAATAATTCAGACAGACAGTGGCTGTGCTGCTTGTGAAGTTGAAGACTTGCTTATCCCTCTCAGTAATCCTGAGCAAACACTGGCCACCAGCCCAGCGAGCGAGCACAGGGTGCCATCCAGCAATTCCACCAGCAAAAAGAAAATGCGCGAGGTGAAATGTGAATGCCATTGCTGGTTTGGAGGGGAGCATTTTCTCTCCCCAGGCTGGATGAAGGCACTGCTGAGAAAGCGAGGACTGCATGTTTTGGAAAGATCGTCTTCCATTTTTGACCCTTAAGCACTGCTAGTGAGACTGAGCCACATGAAAGCCATATTAGACTTCACAAACTAAACATTTTAGAAAGAAAACCAGCTCTAGACACAAAATCTGAGTACCAGCTTGAGCTGCATTTTGTTTCAAAAGCCACTTAATTAGCGTCTGTTGTTTTTTCATATTCCTTTACCTACAATACAGATGAAGCAAGAGCAGTTCAAGCAGTACTGCAGGATGGTACTACTTAACAGGTCATTACATTACAGATTTGGATACATCTATTCAGATTATAGAATAAACATTTGAACTAAAAGTTTAATTCAAAATGGCTTGATCACACATGAAATTTAAAGTCACAGATTTTATTTTTTTTTTTACTATTAGGTTTTGCCAAATTTAATTATTATTAACCAATAATTAAGGTAGCCTGAAAGGTTCTGGCTGTTTGTGGAAATTCCAACCAAAATCACACAACCAATACTAAATACAAGTTAAAACAACATGAGTCACACAGGAACCTGAAAGGACAGGAAAAGCCTTTTCACACTAAGAAATGGCTACTCTTAAGAGCGTGCTAGAAAATCTTCACACCATTTAGAAATGAAATTATAGGCATCTAAGTAATGTAGTTCTTCACTTGAACAAGAAGTGCAGCTCTCCAGATATATTTATTACATAAAAAAAGATACAAATAGAAGTTATTTTGAAAGAATGTCTCATCTCAAATTTCATAAAATATGTGAGTTATGGAAATGTAGTAAATGATACTAAGAATTCTCACACATCCCGAGATGGTGGTAATCAGGCTACATGCTTTGAATACCCAAATTTCTGTCCACGTTTCAAAAAGAAGGTAAAGATGTGAGCAGGCAAAACAGCAAAATAAATTAAGCTCACAACAAAATGTATTTTTCTTTTATAGAACTGTCTGCACAACTCTGCCATCTTTTAAACATGAAAAGCAGAAACAATTTCACCCTGAAAAACAAAACATTTACTTAACGAAAGTTCATTAAGTCCAGTAAATTCCTGGTCTCCAGGGAGGATACAGTCAGTATAAGTTTTGTGCCTGTGAATGAAATGAATGTCAGCGCATAATTTCCTTGCTCAGATTTCCCAAACCTGCCTTGTCCAGTGAGTCCCCAGCTTCAAGAAACTCTTTTCTACTGTATAAGGCGGTTAAGTATTAACTGAAGTAGCAACTGGAATCCAGAACTTTCCTTTGTCTCAGTAGATCCCGCTGACTACAGAGTCATTCAGTGTCACTGTTCTAATAAACAGTCACATATTTTATGTAATCTAAGGTGGGCTCAGCAAAAACAGAGGTAAACAATCCTTTTAAAACAAACCTACTTATTGCTGAGAGGGTTCCCCAGCTCCAAAGGTGTTAAAGTGCAAAATGCCGAGGAAAAAAGATACGTGGGTGCACCCACATCCTGACAGAGAGCTCCAGCCATAGACTTCTGGGTTTATAAAATGCCAGTATTGCCCGTTGTCATCTCAGCAGAGGCTTCCTTGATTTTTTGGTAAGGAAAACCCCAAGCACTCAAATAAAAATGCTGGTCTATGTCTTGAGTTTTGTGAATACTCAATATAGTAATTGATTTAACCAGGTCTATAATTAAATCAGCCATCAAGAGTCTGTAGAGTTATAGATTAGCTGTTAGCTTGCAAATATAATTCTAAGACAACACGGTGCTGTGAAGAGCAGCTGGGTCCTAACGTAGGAGGGGACAGAAAAGATCAGAAGAAATCAAACTCACATCACTTGTATGCCATATAGTGCCTGAAATCCTCCTGCCCATATAAACAAAATAGCAAAATGATAAGTACAGGAGCCCTTAACTGGACTAGCTAAGCAGCCATTTAAAAAAGAAATCTGCTTGAAGCACTTAATGTTGATTTTTCAAGCAAGAGCCCTTGATTGTTATGATTAATACGACTCTACCTAGGTTTCTCAGGCCATTTGCTACCATGTTAAGAGGGATAAAACTGAGCACGGGGAACGAAAATCACAGTGGTAAGAACACTTTACAGCATAAAGCTATGCAGATAGAGGTCAACCTACCACCCTTCATGCAACAGAGAGCAACAGAGAGCAACAGCAATATACCAGCTCAACACCCAACAGCAGCTGAAAAATACTGATACCCCAAACAATTCCCTTGCCTTGAGCTAAGCTACATAAAATTAAATACAGTTCAAACACAAGGAGATGAGAAAATTTGAAACTCTACTAGTTCTACTTTGTCATCTAGGTCGGCACAAGAAGACGTGCCAGAACACTTAATCAGCAGCTGCCCTCAGTTCTGGTTGTAGCAGGACAGACTTGCTTGGCCCGAGCATCCTCACCAGCCCTGTGCTTTCCCATCCTCTTACATGGGTTTGGTGTTTTATTTCAAGGTGAACTCTGCAATAAAACTATCTTGGATGCACCCATCTTCCTCTTTAGATTCCTGCTGCTTTGCTTGCTTTTTTCTCGTAACATTTTTTTCTCCCTTTGCCTTCTTCAATCATTTGAAGATGCACGAGTTCAAAATAATAAATATTTATTATGCGCATATTCAGAAGAATAAACTAAAGATGCTTTGGGGCTAGAGATGCTAGCTATTCTTGAATAATGTGAGTCATGTTTTTGAGTGAAATGCTTCACGTATGGAAGCAGCCACCAATACCCAGGTGCTCTGCTCCTGCAAGTATTTTATCCCATTTGGATCTCTAGTTGCCCTAAACAGGCTTAATTTACCTTACATTACCTTTCATCTGCTTCATTTTCCAATGTGTTTTAGATGAATAAGTAATACAGACTATGAGATAAATGCACACAAGCAAAGTTGACAGCTGTCAAGCTTACCACCACTAACATATTAATGTTCTACATCTCTTCATCTTTTTTGTGCGTTACTCTTGATAAGTGACTTTTGTACTGAATGTGTTAAGAACAGTTCTGAAAAGGCCACTGCAGGGGAAAAAAAAGAAACAGTCAAATGCTAAGCAACTTCTTAAAACCTGCATATTTCCAATTTATAAAAAGGCAAAAAATTTTAAAACAAAGCGTCCAAAATATACTAACATCCCCTGGTAAGTTCTTAGTTGAAACACCAGCCTAATGCTTTTATTAACAATATGAGTGACATTTGTTATAATAGCAATACAGTCATTTAATTACTAAGGAGAGCTTTAAAAATATGTGAGTTGCCTGGAAAGGATGTGGCATTTGATGGCAGGATGCTCTCACAACAGGGTTGTAGATGCAGCTGGATAGTTTAGAAACCCACATTTGGATCTGGAAATCATCAATCACACTTCAATCTTATTTAACAATATAAAAAGTATTCAGAGAGACAGACTAGGCTACTTTGAAGTTAAATAGATCACACACTTTTAGGATCTTGTGTGTATGCAGATGGAATATTACTAATAAATTGAGTTTTCTCTGCTGCTCTGTTCATCACAAACAGGAAACAGTTGAGAAGAACAAGTAATAGTGCATCAAGGACCAGGCAAGAAAGGTGGACACAGGTATCTTGCCAACATGTGGTGAAGCAGGGATTCAAAATCCCATTCTCTGTGGTTGGTCAGCCCCTTCTTCATGCCCCACCAGGACTGAGAGTGGTTCTGCCACATTCCCTGCCCTGAGCAGCAGACGCAGGTCTGCCTTGCCGGGGACTGAGGGTGGTGGTCCTTCATGGTGGAAGAGGGCATCTTGGGGGGTGGTAGGTGTCCACGCTCCACCGAACTGAGAAACAGAAATTGCCCCTGGGGATGGAGCGGCTCCTAAAGCCTCTCATAGGACCTTTCCCTCAGTGTTGCACTCACCTTCTCCTTTATGCAGGCTTCCAAATCCACTGACCCTGCTGCAAACTGTTTATTCTGCTCAGGATACTTCAAAACCTCCTCGACTTGGCTCCCGTTAACCCCCAAAGGTTGGTATGCTACCAACCTTTGACCTCCACACCTAAATTCTTGTTGATAACTTAGTGCTCTGCTGCTGTCACCAGCACTGTAAATCTGAATCCCAAAATGATACTGGGGTGATACCATTGCTATTTCTCACACTGCTGTGAAATCCTGAACTAGCCACTCACACATATACTTGCTTTTCTTTCATGTTCACTTTCCTTTTCTCTTTACAATGTTTCTCGTATATTTAAATATACCCCTGCACACTCCCCAGCCACCTTGGGAGATAGCTTACTGAACTCAGTGGGCTATGGTCTGACTTCAGTGGGAGCTCATATGTTATTATATGGTGTGGTTTTCTAATCAGTGTCTCTCCCACACATTTTATATGCTAATATTTCTCATAGGGTCAGTGTAGTTAACTGAGGCAGAACTTACATTGACTTTCATGTGCATTATAGTTTCATATACATTTACTGGGCCAAAGTAGGAGATGACCTTATGGGGACAGATGCTGTTCAGGGCTCAGGTCTTGGTGCAGAAATATATCCACTACCTCTCCTTCAACTGCTCCGTGAGGAACAAAAATAGGAAAAATGTGGAGGTAAATAGGTGACATGTAAAGAGAAACAAATTTTTAAAATAGCTTGACAGCTCCACAGAAATATTTCCTGAGTCTCTATCCGTGCATACTAACCACATACTCAATATCATCCTTCACGATGGCCCAGTGGAAGCATTTGTCAATGAAGCTGTTCCTAGTCATATGTTTTTCAAATGGTTCTGGCACTTTCATTTGTACTGGACATGACATGACGGCAGCGCAGCATTTTCCCTCCTTACATCTTTGTGATATTATTAGCGACAAGAAGAAAGGCACGCTGTGTGCATAGTAACAGCTTTTCAAAGGCAAGTAACCCAGCTGCAGTGCCTGATTTTTATTTCATAAAGGGCACCAGTTAATGATTAATTATAAAATAAAAATAATGCGAGAGGTATCTGCCTTTTCCAAAGCTGTTATAGTGCAAGCAAAATGTCTGTTTTCCCACTGTGAATTGTGTTAGGCAGCCACTGACTGGGGACTGCATCTTCAAAGTACCAAGCACTTAAGGTCACACCTGACTTCTCTAGTCAGCCCCCCCGCACCAGCCCTCCCCATATTCTCCACTTAAACCTCTGGAATCTGCAACTGTAATAAAACACATCCCAGTTCTCTAAAGATATAGCTTCTTTTTTAATTAAATAAAGATTTTTTTGAAACCATTACGAGCTTCAGACACAAAATGTGTCTCCACAGGACCGTAGCTATGGAATTCAGGATTTTTGTCAATTAAACACCCACATACCCACAACCAATATCTCCACGTCTCTCTGCCCACCTTGCCATCCCCCAGACAGCTGCCTTTAAGTGAGGCAAGACCTTTCACTGGTAAGATGACAAAATTCTGCACTAAGTTTTCATAGACCTTCTTCAAGACAATTCCCCTTATTATTCCTTTGGCTTCCCCACCCAAGAAACTGGAATATGGCTGCCTGGAGAGCCATCGCTGAAAGCAGCCACAGCCAAAAGCATTTTGAAATCCTACAGCTGGAAATGGGACTAAAGAATAAAGTTTTATCAAATCTTTTCTGATTTATTCTATTTTGCCAGCAGATTAATACCTGAAAATTGCCAGCCCTATTTAAAGTGTGCCATTGCACAATGCCTTAAGCTGCTACATAGAATAAACTTACCAACTGAAAAAGGTGATTCATGGATATTGTACAGGTCTTTTCTGATAAGCCAGGTGATCATTTTAATTAAACTAGAAAAAAAAAAGAGAGAAAAAAAATAATGCATATAGCTCAGTGGTGAATGGCATAAAGAAGCAGTTACATCCAGAAGAAAATCTGTCAGAAAGAAGATAAGCTTGTGCCACACTTCAGATGTGAAGCAAAGCAGTATCTCATTATAATGATAGGAATGAAGCAATGCAATGAGCTTTACCTTGAGTAATGAGTATTAGCTATCATCACCAAATGGCTTCAGGTAAATAGTCCCGTACAGAATCAACTTCTTATATTTGATTTTGCATCTAACTCCGTAAAACAGCTTGAAATAAGCAGAAATTTCTGCAGGATATTCATTCAGTGTTTTACATAGGGAGTCACAGCTGCTTACTGCAGTGAAACTGCTTCTTTAACAGCACCTAATACTGATCCTTATTCTGATAAACAGACAGAGGAAATTATCTGGGTTCATCTCTTGTGGCTTCCAGCTCCACCAAGGACAGGAGGTGGCCACTGGCTCCATGTGGACACAGCCCCTGAGGGTCCCTGGGGCTGGTACCTGTAGTGTGGGTCCATCAGCCCCTGGCAGCAGCCAGCTGATGTACTGCAGAGCATCCCCCTTGATGCTGGATGCCTGGGTTTGGGCAAATTAATCTAGCTCTCCATCTTTTCCACCCTACTGAAGCTACTGTGTAACATCTTTGTTATCATCTCACCAGTTAGCTGGGAGCTATTGTGGAATTTGGAACACCGGTATCTTTTTTTAGCCATCTTATTCTGTTGCTTCCTCTTTTAATTCCTGATCTAAAGTCCATAGAAATCACTGCAATGGTGGTTGGTTTTTTGTTTTCTGGGGGATGCTGAGACCTAGTTACATTTTCTTTAATGAAACACTATTTGCCAGTGTCATTGTGAGTTAAGTACGAATCAAAATAAATCCCAAATTCTTTAAGTTCCTAACAGTTGTCCTTTTTGCTTCTATTCTTAATGCAGTTTTCAACTAACTACTGCAACATATTACTGAAGCTAATGGCTTAGCAGCCTTCAAGGATGAATGGGATCTACCTAGAGATAATAAGACCCTTTAGAGTTAACACTTAACTATCATTAAAAAGCTTTAGAAAGAATATAAAATCTTGTACTACAGATCTGGAGTCTCTGGGTAATAAGGGTTTGAAAGAAATTCATCCTCTCAAAAGGTGAATCTGTAACTGCCTACTGCAAAGTTACAAACTTACAGATAATGAACTGGCAATCAGGTGGTTTTAATTTTGGTAAATCTACCAGAAAGAATTAACTGGAGAGAGTTCTAGTCCTCATTTTTAGTAGTTCAATGAGTTAATCCCCCAGTTTTACTTCTGATTTCAGTTTTTTTCCTAATATAAACTCTTTGTAGATGGTTCATTATTTGCAGATTAAGACTTGGGTTTGGCTTTCTTTCCTTTATCCATCTCCTTTGTGGTAGCCCATGCACACTGTGGGTACATGACGTGGCAGCAGCTCTTCAGCTCCTGCAGAAGGAGCGCTGGTCAGAGCACTGGCACAGCCCTTGCAGATGCCAAGGGGGCTGCAGCCACTTTCTGGGCCTGAGCCAGTTTCTCGGCAGAGCATTGCACTGGTCCACGCAGAGGTGCCCTATGAAACTCCATCTATCCAATACGCTTTTTGGATGAGGTTTCTTTCTGCTTTTGTTTGATATCTCTGACTTTGACTTCCTTGATACTGACTCTGGATCTAAGAGTTGAGTTTGACTACAATAAAGTATTTATGTGTTAGACTAAAGCACAGAACGGTATCTAGTCTAATGTATTTTATGCCCTGAGATCTTCAGTCTGCAGCCTGAGTAGTCCTATTCCCAGAATACAGAGAGTTTTAAATCATCTACACGTTAAATACAATAATAAGTGTTCTTAATACTACTTACCGCCAGAGGGGCTTGGGAGGATGCACTCGATCTCACAGTGTCACAAACATGTTTGTCTTGGAAACCATTCAGCAGTTGTGAATACTTCTTAATTATGAGGCTTCTCTTTCAGCCGTCATTTTTCGCTCAGACACTCCATCGGCTATAGCACAGATTGAATGTGGCTTATCATTTTAAATACAAAACCAAAATCTGTAAACACTGTTGAGTTTTCCCCAGTGTTAAGTTAATTCTAGAAATACTGATCAACATTTGAAGTGGTCTTCAAAACTGCACTTCTTTTCAAGGTACATTAATATTGGACAGACTTGCAAAACTTGTTAGTGATGCTTTTCTCTTTTATGTGCCTTTGATTTTACCGCGCAGCTTGAATAACAGAGGAGCAGCTTGCTCAGTTTTTCTTCTCTGTCACACTGGAATTAAAAGTGCTGGCCACAGGATGACATATCCTAGACAAAGGGAAGGAAAGGTGGAATTTGAGGTGGCTTCACAGATCCCTGATGAAAGAGGAAATAGAAGGAAACGTGGGAGGAATGGGCAGTGAGTGATCTCCATATTCTGGCATAGGACAAAAAGGGGGAAAGGGCACGTCCACAGGGATCCCAGAGCTGAGAAAAAATGAAAGCACCAACAGAGCTTTAAACATGGATGAGAGAAGACTCGCAGAGAGTGAAAAGAGCAGCTCAGCCAGAGCCCTCAAGCAGCCAGGGCTTCAGAAACACAAGGGTGTGCATCTGGGGATCAGGCAACACGCAACTGCCCTGTCTCATGGTCTCAGTCTCACTAACACAGTGAGCACCATCATGTACACCACAGAAAGCAGAGGAAGGCACATCTGCAAAGCTGTTCTTTTGGCATCTCACCATATCAGAGCTCTCTCACAGGTGAATATTAAAATTTTACCCACTATCACAAGTTTGCCAGCCCTCTCATGAAACTAGGAAGTCTACGCTCCCTCCCCGAACTCAGCTTTCAGGAAGTTGAACATACCAAGTCAATGGGGCCCATTTCTACATTAAAAAAAATTGAATAAAAATCATGGCTAGTTAGCAATGTCCCAGTTCTCTCCTGAGCCTTGGAGGTACTCTTGAGGTATTCCTGCCCCGCCTACCACCGGCCACAATGCTGAAAGTAGCTGCAAGTGATATTCATTATTTCCTTATTTAGCTGGAGAAATAACTGGGTATCATATGTCCTTCTACAAACATATCCAAAATGGAGTCATAATGTACTCCATAAATAAAACTTATAATAGTTCAGTAGTGTGATAGCTTGACATTCCACAAATGAAGAAAAAAAGGACAAACAACTGAAAATGGTTGTTTGATTATTTTTTTAAAAGTGTAATTAATTACAGGTGTAAATACATTAGCTACAACTCTGGACTAGCAATTAGGCAACTAATTATAGAGGAAATGCAATTGAAGGCTCAAACAGATGACCGCCCGTCTGCTAGCCATCCCAGGTGTTTATGTGCTCTCTGGGTTGTTTATTTAGATTTGTAAAAAGCACATCTGTTCACAGAACCCAAACACAGCTACAAAATGCAATACACAGAACTACAAACAAATTCAGCCCTTCCACGAGCAGGTTTTTTTTTTTTTTTCCTTTCCACTGCGGTCAGCCCAAGAAGCAGTTCCTGCACCCACCAAAGCATATACACTTCAACACTCCCGCTGAAATCCTGCTCTTGTCACTGGGTCTTAAACATGCGGTCAGGTGCTCTGCTCAGTAACTCCTAGACCAGGCTTGTGTTTAATTGCTTTGCTTAAAATAATGGGGGGGGGGAAGGGGGTTGTATAATTCTTAAAACATTTTTTCATTCTTTAAAGCAGAGTTATCAGCCAGCAATCCATATAATTGTTTTAAAAAGATACGCAGAATTGGATCTTTCGCTATCCTTCCCTTTCCACAATGTACCACACACTCAACATCCAGAATTACATTTGAATCAACCCGGATATATGCAAGACAGGGCATATTGTCAGTGGGACATACATGGGATTATGCTGCTTAGAAGAAACTGCAATGCAAAATCAGCATCTTTGCCTGGTTTTCCCATGTCTTTCAGCCACCTTCAGAGTCAAGCCACTGTCCTACCACATCCATGCTTAAATACTGATTTAAAATGTCAGAAGCAGCCTCTTTTTCTTGGAGTTCTACTCCTTTTCTCCCTGTAAGTGGAACCATTTTCCTAGTGGGAAAAAAAAGGATACTCCTTCACATCAGATTGTGCCATTTCTTCTAGACTGCTGCAGTTCTTTTCAGATCTGCTGTTTTACCTCACTAAATACAGTATTTGGGAAGGGATTTTTTTTTTTCCAGTAATTTATTCCCTTGAGAGAAGTTTACAGCAACTAAACTAATTAGGCATGAGTCTAAGTAAACATGAAAATGCTAATATGCTTCCAAGTGTCTGCAGTTAATGAATTAGTTTTTGGGTTATATTTATTTTTTAGGCTGTATGAATACCTCCCATATGAGCACTTCCTTTCCACGTTCAATGACATCTCACATTCTCTAGCTCCTGTCTCAGTCAGGATGAGAGAGGCTGCACCAAAGTGTGCAGCAACACACATTGGACAGCCCAGTGATAAGCTTGATAAAAAGGATCTGGACTGAGAAAATTTTAAAAAAATAGTGTAATTAGGAAAAAATATTCATCTTCACATAACTGTTCACAAAGAGTTCATCAAATTAGAAGTGCAAATACAATTTTATACTGAAAGCCAGGTTAATTTTTTAAATAAATTGAGACTACTTCTACAATTCACTAGACTAGACAGTATTTGCATCTATAATACTATCCTCTGGCTGCATTAACCCTGCAATGCCCTAAATACTGAAGTTTAAAACAACTGTAGTATTTAAAAGGTTACCTCCTGGTTCCTGGACACATATTTTTGGTCTTCAAACTCTTCTAAGCACTTAGTCCTTTCTTCTTCTAGCAGCTGACACCAAAACCATTTCTCATAGCCAAATCTGAAACCAGGGACACTTTTCAGCTCACATACTATCAGGTTACTAGGAATGGGGAGAAATTAATGCCTTATGACACCTCTTCCAATCTCATTATCTCCCACATACTCAATGAAAACTTCCCACAAAGAAGATGCTGTAACTCACCTCATCTTAGTTCTGTTTGACTTCCTTACCATTAATGTCGAGTAAAAGACTTCTGACAACTCTTTTCCTTACCTAATGATCAAGAAGGTAACCTGCTGAGCTTTGAGCCATTGACTGCTCCACAGTTACAGAATATTCCTTATTGATAGAAGGCTATTTTCCTAACATAACAGAGAATTATGAGCACAAGCCTGATTCTGCCACTTTTAAAAAGTAGCAGGCAGAACAGCAATACCATCAGTATTTCAGGTATAATAATTATATTACTTTCTCGCTGTTAATGAATGCAACTTGCCCACATAGGGTCCTTGATGCTAAGTAAGGCTATTTGCCAGACTAAGAGGTTATCACTCTGCTTTCTGCTGATCCCATCACCCATTTCATCATTACTGGTGGTTACAGACTTCTCCAAACTGTCAACTAATGGCATGTGTAATTGCTTCTAACCTAGTTCTGTCTAAGTGAATCCAACAGCTAAAACCTTTCTAGTAACAGGGGTTATCTAACACAGCTCTGTTTAGCAAAACTGGCTTACGGAGAGGCTGCATGTGCAGTTACCCTGGCAGATTGGAAAGGCTGGTAATTCAAGGGATGGGGTGATGAACAGCTGAAGATGAAGTGTGGAAGAGCAGGAAAACATTAACACAAATTAACTGAATCCAACATGGCAATCTGATAGTAGTGTTACTGTGCTCTCTCACCTTTACCTTTCAGGTAGATACACAGTAAATGTTGATGTCTGGTTTAACAAAGCACTGTTTACAGAACATCAGATTTCATCGGCTGCTTCTTTCTAGTGCCTCATTTTTCTTTTTGGATCCCAGAATATGAGCCCAGAGAACACAACTACAGTGCTATTAGTGAAATCATAGTTGCTTTAAAGAATAACATGGATTCTGAAAAATAAAGCTCTCCTGATATTTTCCAAAGGAGAATGTTGTTTCCTTAGTCTAGCTCTTTTTAAATTTTAGTTTACGCTGGTTGGTTGCTGGACATTTAGTCCTTAGAGATAATTTGGCAATTGTCAGTTTCAGACATTTTCTAGCCACCCAGGCAGGACCTGAAGTTCATAATTTATGAATTAGAGAATACCTTGCACTTAGAGGCATGGTTGTCAAGAGTTTCTGAATAACCATCATAAAGATCTGATGGCTGCAAGTTACCATAACCTTCAGCCCCTGCCACTTCTCCTGTGCTGAACAGTGTATTAAAACATTTTCGTACAAATCCTTTTTCTGCAAAATAATCATCATTTAAATCACACAAAGACATGAGAATAGTTACAACACAGATAAATTCCAACAAACTTTTGAACTTCATTCATTTCCACAACTGCATTTTTTCCTCAGTTGCTGCCCATCTATAATTAATAGCTGTAAAAAGGGGAGAAAATATTTAACAAATTTAGGACATACCTGGTTAAATTGCCACAGTCACAGCTTTAACAGAAGAGACAGTGGTAGGCAGTGGATGAGGAATGATGGTGTGGTACATATCCAGAGTGTGTGTGGGATGTTATCTGGCCTATCCTAAGTGTTTTTATCAGTTTTCCACTCATGTTTCACCGATGAATATAAAGCCAGTGTGATTTCAGAACCTGGTCCAGCATTCAGCCAGGCAGAAGGGCTCCTGCATCTCCACTCACACCTACTGTGTTGTTTAAGGCTTGCTGCTGATGACAAGCTGATCAAATCATCATATCAATATCGCTTTGCAGTTTGCACTTGAAACTTCTACCATGCCTGAGGTTTTTACCTCTTCCCAGGCACATGAGCTCCTGCCACTTTGTAATCAAAGCTTTCAGCAACCAACATTAAAATTAGAGGGTTGTTTTTGAAACTTCCTCCATCCAGCGTACAAAGTTTAAAGAGAAACAGATGGGAATAGTTGAGTAGTGTCACAGTCCCACACTGCTACCTCCTATGTCCTTGTCTCTCAGGAAAGCCCACCAGGCCCCAGGTGCTGCCCAGCATCCGACAAACACATTCCCTCAAATGGCAAAAGCAGGTGTCTTTATGTCACCATAATGAGGTTTTTTATAATGCTTTTCATCCAACACTATAGGCCTTGCAGGTTCCTGACAGTCACAGAGTCTGAACAAAAAGCAGTATGCATAGGTCTCCCATAAAATAGCATTTGCTCATTGCATTTGGACTGACACTTTCTTTTTTTTTTTTTTTTTTAAATCCTAATTGAAAGCCCTGCAGAGAAGCTGTCAAGTTAAATTTATGACAAAAGTAGCTGCTTCTGCAGGTTGGTTTTCAAATTGCCAACTAGAAATGTGACTGACACATGTGTCACATGCGTGACAGAAAAAAAGAGCTCGTTCTGAGGAACTTTTAAAAATCAGTATTTTTATAATTGATCTGAGGTTTGTGAAATGGGAAGACAAGGACACTTTGCTGTTTTTCAGAGCATTATAGGCCCTGTTTCAGAAAATTACTTCCTAGGGAAAATTTCTCTTAAGGGCAGCATTTAAGCATAAGTTTAAGTCCCACTGAGACTTCAGCAATATTGAAGGCTAAGTACAGTTTTAAATGCTGTGTTCAGAGGTTGATTTTCTGATAGACTTTCAAAATCCACTATTCAGAGAATATGCATTCATTCAAATAGGGGTTCACACCCGCAAGCTGTGCAAACACTGCCAGCAGTAATGAAATGCTGGTAGGCAGACATTTCTGAAGCACAAAGTTCCACAATTTCCTCTTAGCTGAAATTTGTTTACATCCTTCTGCCTGAAAGCTTTTCCCCAGTACTCACTTTAACAGCAATTAGTAGATAAACATATTTTATCAACAACTGGAGTTATATCTTTGATTTCAATTAGGCTTGGGTCAGGTCCTGAAAAAAAGACAGGCTATTTCAACAAATGAATTGAGGAAGTCTTTGTGTCTTGAAAGTGGTATATAACAGTGATTTGAACGTGTATTCATCTGCCCTGTTATAGAATTTCCTTGAGTAGAAAAATCTGGTTTTCTTTGTTTTCAGGAAGAATCACCAATTCTGAAGAATTTTCTTAAAGACATCAAAATTGCCCTTATAACAATGTCTGCATATTTTTGGATTATTTTATTGCCTTTTCCCCCTGCATTTCTTTAAGAATTCTGACTAAAAACCACTTCTACTTTCAGAGCCTTTATTTTCACAAATTTTCTCATTTCATCAACACATATGTTTTCTCCAAAGCCTTTCCGAAAACTCCATTATAATCAGAATCTGAATTTAAAATGGAAAAGAAAGTCTGTAGTGAAAAGGGTAGAACAGATGGGGGAATAAAATAAACCCCAACAAAACACAAGTTCTTTCAGCTGTTGCTTGAATACAATAAAGCCTCTAAAATCACAAACAAGGTTTTTCTTTTCGCACTGCTCTCCTTTCCTTCCCTGGATTTTTTTTTTTTTTGCAGTCATTCCCAATTTTGCTGCCATAATTTCAGCTTCTTGGATATGAAAAATATTGAAAGCCCCAGCACAGGTGGTGCAGTACGCCAGTGGTGGTGTGCATTGATTCAACTTGCTAAGAGCGGGTTTTACCACCAGCCTACTTCTGACATCAGTTTCTTGTCATTGCTTTTTTTTATCATATGTTCAAATTCCATTATTTGATCTATCTTGCATTAGATACATTTGCTCTATCTAGCCTTAGATGTCTAACCTGGCTGCCTAAATTAGAAGGTTAGTCTCATTAGACTTTTCAACAGCGAGTGGAGAGAGACAGACTCCTTCACAGTCTGGGAGTTAATTTCCACATCCATCATCTGTTATGGTCACACAGGCTGCCTAACGTTAGCAAGACAACACGCCCATTTCTTTGGGACCTTCATTTCCTCTTCTAGACACCAAAAGAAGGTGGTCACCAGATTTCAGAAAGCACAGAAGGAGAAGCCTCATTTGCTGACCTGAGCATTCATACAAAGCCACTAGTCTGCACTACCCAGATGGACACAAATTTTTAATGTTAATTATCTTGTGAATTATCACATCTTTCTTTGCAAGCATTGTACCACCCAGGCTCAAGGTATCCCTTCTGCAGGATCTGTATCTCCCCTGGGATGCAGTACTGCTGCGACCAGTTCAGGGAAGGCGTGTTTCAGGGCTGCTGGATCCTCAAGCACACCCTGGTGCTTCTGGAAAACTGTTTTTAAATCCTAATGCATGGTTTGAGTGTTGTGACAGTACCACAACCATGTTAAATGTACTCGGTGGGTGACATTAACAACTGCGACTGTTCCAGATCCAGCATGGTAGGTGTCATACTGCACTCTTTTGATAGTTTAACATAGGGAAAAATGACAATAAACAGTAGTAAAAAGAGGCTACATCATTATACCTCATACCAGGAGCACGCCCAATCTGATGGATCAGTGAGAACAGTGATAATCTTGACCTTGGGGGCCAGAGAAGGTGCTCGTTTGGGAGCTTGCTAAGAACAGAAATTATTGGCACTTTTCTCAAAGACGACATGACTTGTTGCATTGACTGGAATGGGGAAAAATTTCAGGTACCTGGACAAGAAAGAGATAAAAATATGGATTATAAAGCAGAGTTAGTCTAATCCCAAAACTATTAACTATAAATACTTATATTTATTACAGGCAAGGTGTATCTCCAGGATATATTTATCTGTGCAAGTAAAAGATTAATATTAACTGAAATTAGACTGTAAGGATTTAAACCCACTAGGATTGTGTTTATAGAGAAAGCTTCAAGTAAATATATGTTACTGTCACTATTTTATAGCAGAGTAAGGTGAAACGCAGATATCCAGATTTCCACTCCAGTGCTAGTAGAAACACCCAGAAGAGCCCAAAGTAATCAATCTATTTATCAGAGCAAAAACTATTTGAAATTTTACAATTTCCTTAATATCGATTCCTGCTCACTGATAAGCTCTAAAGAGCTCATCTCATTCAGTTAATATTACCTGTTTGTTTATATTATATACCCAGAGTATGTTATGGCTTCATCCACGTATAGTCACAGAAGCATTGGTAAATCAGATCTTTCTGAAGCTCAGGTGCTAATTAATTACTGGAGAGTGGGCTGGCTGAATGATGCCTTTTATCTGCAGGGTACTGCAACTAGACAAGTCTAATCTGTTAAGATTCAGAACTTAAGGTAGGGGTTCTGATCACAAACTAGCCACTTCTACGTAAAAATAAACCCCCCAAAAAACAGGGAAAGAAAGAGGGGAAAACCCCACAAGTCTTCACATAATAGGTGACTGATGGAGACTGACCTCTTTCCTACTGCTGATGCTTAATATTTTCACAATGTTGTGGAATCACTCATCCTTTTCACTTTCCAGCTCTTACCCTCAAATACTTATGCAAAGGCTTGTTGTTCCTAAGAAGCACCTTTGTATGCTGCAGTGATTTGGTTTACTTAAGGGATGTCTCCTTCCTGCTTGCACAGTTCTGACCATGTTATCTAACTCCTGTGACTCCCTCAGCGGATGGGCAGCCTGAGTGAAGTGTGCCTGTTCCTTGCTATTTAGGGCCTCTGGCTGACTTCTGACAGGAAACTGCTGGTGAGGCAGTTCCTGGGATCGGAATCCTCAAGCTAATCCCAACAGCTCTATTCTGTCTTCTATGTTTGTCATTAAATAAACATCATTGGTATCTGAAATAGAGCTGGAAACAGATGTGCTAATTATACCAAACCAGCACCTTTATTTAATCACCCTTTTAATCATTATTCACTAACTAGTAAATTGAGTATTTACACAACATATTAAAAAAATGCACAGCACACATACCTCAAAAAAATCTGTGCCTGCTTAGAAACCATTACCACCCATGGACTGTGTACCGATAAGAAAAATGCAGTTGAAGTAGCCTGATTGTGGAAAGTGCCTGACAAGCATTCTCACTCGAGCATTTTTTTCTTTATAGAATAATTACAGTTGCTACTGGAGCAGTTTTACTTACAACTTCATTACTACACAGTATTAAATGTAATTTTATAATACAGTTTAGTACATTCTTCCTTCATATACTGACTTACAATATTTTTATTCAATATAAAAATTATCCTCTCACATCAGTTTACTTCAGTAATTCTCAGACCTAGCACTTTTCATAAATATACTATTTCCAATATCTTAGTTAATTTTGCACATTTTGGTGACTTTCTGTGAGAACTAAAGGCACTGGACTTTGCAGAAAAGACCCTTTCAGGTAATTTTCATAATAGCTTTGTGATTAAGCACAGCTTTTTTCCTGTAAAAATCACCAAAGACTTTCAATGCCTTTGACACAAAGAGCTCCTGCTATTTAAGATATTGACAAAGCACATAATAACTGCACCTGGTTGCTATGGCAGGAAAATCTAAACTCTTGGGTATAAAGGACTGGGGATAACAAAACGCTGGGAGTGAAATGGGAAAGAAAAGCTATCTCAGCCAGTATGAACTTGCAGGACTTGAAGAAGTGGGTACTTTGGCAGTAAATGACAGGACTGTTCAATTACTGTAGGATATGTATGAAAGAAACTGCAGTTGCTCTGAAGCAGATACAAGCTACTGTTCAATCCTAAGGTTTAGAGAAGCATCTCCTTTGATGCATTAAACCATTAAGTACAGTCCTCCTGGACTTTTTTGGGTGCACCTTCTGCAATAAGTTGATGAAGATCCTTATAGCCGATGCTACACTGAAATACATACCTCTGGAGTCAGACCCACTATGGCAGTTTCTATTAATGCAATTCCTCAAAACAGAGACGTTTGAGAAATTCAACAGTAATAAAGGAAGAATAGTGCTTTTCCCAGAATGGACAAGAGTCATATGAAACCAAAGGGCTTTGAACAGTGTTCCTTAGAGGCTACTATCAACTCGTAACGCCCCAAACCAAAAGTACAAATGGTGGTGATGGTAGAGAAACATCAACAACAGCATCTTGTAGCTATTTATGCCAGAGCACAACCCTTATTTTCATGTAGCCAGATAGCACTATTAGTCTTATTAGCATGAACAGAAAAGAAAACAAAAATTAAAAAAAGATGCAGAATGGTGCAGTATTTATCAATTTGCTACATTTAAGTAATTTTCTTACCACCATAACGTTAGTTATCCCCACCAAAATCCTGCAGTTTTCCAAAGGGTCTTAATGCATGGATATTACCAGCAATTGAAGAATGGATGATCAAGAACCAGCCCAGAACAGCAAATTAAAAAACAGACAAGTCAGTCTCAGGAAACAAGAATAACATATTTATTTTACTTTTCCTTAAATGTAATTATTCTGACATGTATGATTGAAAATCTATGGCCTGAACATACAATCCATCTATGTCAACATTTTGCTCCAAATACATGAAGCAGATGTTAAACTTCTAATTTTCACTGCTTACCTTGGTTTTTTTTCCTTTTCCTTTGTTTTGACACTCAAGATAATGAGCGAAATCAGTTTCACTTTTGCTTAGAGAGCTAGTGCTCCTTTTTTACATCCTATTCATATCATAAACAACAGAGCCTACTAATAAAATACCTGGAGACATTCAAAATATATATCAATTAAGAATGGCATATTTTAATCTTGGAAGCATTGAACTGGCATAGAATATCATACATTGAGAGGCTTTATCAGAACATAAGTTTTAGAGTAAATTTGGCTTATTATCAAAACATGCATATGACTAAAGAAATTCCTCCTCCAGCAATCCAGCAATGGTAGCTTGTAGCTCTCTAGGAGGAAAACACAACTATTTTCTGAGTGTCAGTGAGACTGTACCAACTCCTTTGTTAATGGCTACAGATGTCCAGGAAATACCATGATCTTACGTACGCTTTTCCAGACAGCTCCTTGGTGTTCTCATCTTGAACTGAGAGAACCAGAGCAGCTGTAGGACTCAGGTTTTGTGATACCAACTGCTCCTAAAACAAGAATGCTTGCAGTTTTAGGTTGATCCACTTCAGAAAAAATTTGGATAGGTTCACAGACGTATATTAACCCCAGTTGGTCATTGCCACAGCTGGACAAACAGGTTGTGAAGATGCTGACCTCCAATACAACGACAGGTTTGAGCTCACTGTAAAACTTCCAGATCATGACAACATCTGGAAGGAAATGAAGAATTAACTCAAAGAACTCCTAGTACTCTGAACTCTGGTAGTCAAGAACTAATGAGAAAATGTCTTCGCAAGACTTAAAAATTGTTCTAGGATTATGCATAAATTTGTTCCTGTTACATTTTGCATAACAGTGTTCACCAATTATCTTCTAATCTCTGAAAAACCACAAAAAAATCACTGCGAAAGAGCAATTAAAAGAAGCAATCCAAAGTGGCGCAACTCTTAAAATGCTTATAGAATCATAATCGATAAATACTTAGAAATTGAACCTTGTATTTGTTCTTATCCCAACCTGCAATTACTCTTAGCATAAATGTACTTCAGGTGACCTAACCAGAACTCATTATGCCAGACTTAACCCTATTAGATTAGATTATAGTCATTGAAATCCTAGCACACAGCATGCTTCAGATGGAATTTTAAGACCACCACCTTTCTTAAAGGTTTTATGAATTATGGCATAGTACAATGAAAATTAAAAACACGATAAATGCCCTTACAATTGAGGAAATTTTAATTTTCCCTGGTTTATACTAAAAGTCCCCTTCTACAGCTCCATGTTCCAGATGCTAATCTGTAACACAAATCTTGATTCTATCCCTGGTCTAGTGGGGCTTCAGGCTAAAAACTTAGTGTCTCCATGTCTTAAGTACCCCTTCTGTAACATGCAGGTGAAAATGCTACCCAGGAATAGTTGTCAACTGGTTGGATACTTCAGGCACATTTACATAAGTGGCTTCCATGACGTGATAATAATAAAGGAAAATATGGATTAGAATGCCTTTAATTTAACTATCATTAATTTTACTGACTCCAGTTTAACGGTTTTATTTCTCTTCACACTTATCTTAGAACTTCACAATACAGTATGAAATGTGAATTTAATAATTTAATTAATATTCCCTTCATTTTTTCACAGGATTGTTATGAAAAATATAAAGGAAAGACTAAATCTAGCAGCTGATCTTGAGATACTAAAACGAGTCCACTTCCTGAGTAAAGCATTCATCATTGTCTTTTGGTTTTATTCTTTTGCTTATTTAATTAGTTTCATTCCCCTTTGTACATTTTGAATTGTAAAATTACTGTACACTTATGATATCTTCTACAGAAAAAGTAATATGGCCATGCAATTAACATTACCAAAATACAAGTGGGAATAAATTAAGTATGCCCTAGAACTGCTAATATCAGCTATCTCCTAATTTTTGAGACACTGGCTGTTGATATGGGTTTAATTGAATCCATTGGATAATATGTATACTCTTGTACATAAAGACACGCTTTTCTCAATTATATGTGTTATACCAACTATAACTATGTCTACAGGGAAAAGATATTACTAAAGTTGTTATTTAATATTTAATCAGATTCAAATCACATTTTTTATGTTTCCAGCCAGCTCAGTCATTTACGTGTTTCAGTATTTACCAAATAGTTACATTTTGATATAGAAAGTCTCAGTAGAAAAAAAATGTTGGAAACGTATACAGACACAAGCCCTTTATTTCTCACCATTCTACTTAATAATTCTCTTCTTGCTTTATTTTTGCAATGCATAAAATCCATTAGTTTGGGTGAGTGTTTTCAAGAGCATATATAGGGCTCAGAACACACAACTCTCATTTTAAAAGACATCCAGGCAGATTTTGAATTTCAGAGT
Organism: Coracias cyanogaster; assembly: GCA_033124195.1. Lineage (NCBI taxonomy): Eukaryota > Metazoa > Chordata > Aves > Coraciiformes > Coraciidae > Coracias > Coracias cyanogaster. The sequence goes on along the minus strand of JAVSBS010002587.1, from coordinate 35,554 downwards.
ACCATTTGCATTTGCCATTTTAAATGACAACTCCTATTTTTAGGTCTCCAATGTGCTTTAAATCATTTTAACCTCACTACCTCTGAACACTTTTTTTTCCCCCCTGCTCATCCTGTCTTCACCAGGCGTTTCAGAACTCTGCTATTTCTTTGAATTCATTAGACCTAGCTTCTGAAGACAGCTACGTGCTCTCTTAACATTAAATGCCTACTTGATTATCCTGGTGTTATGCCTCACTGAAAATAGGCATAGTTAGTGAAGTGAAACAGAAGGGGATCAATAAAACATCTATCTCTGTTGTTACTAGCGTTCCTCATCTACTGTGCATATTCACTGAACATAAAGCAGCACTGTAAAAGACAAAAATAACCTTCCAATTGTCTCAAACAGACATTAATCACTTTGTTTTATATCATCATTTTCTCTTGATACGAGACCAGACAATACCAATGCTAAGCACACAGCCAAGAAACAGAGAAAGATGGATGCATATTATAAAGATTAACTAACATATTTTTAGGCTATAAACTCACTTTGTATCCTCTTACTGAATTCTCCAACTTAATAACTGTATCCTATCCCATCCCATAATGGTTCTCCTTCCAGTTAGTTATTACCTCATGATATTTCTTCCCAAGCTTCTTCCTGCAAGACATCAAGATGAATGTCATCCAGAATCATTTTGCTACATGCCCATAATTATAACATTATTTGAGAATATTTTTGAGAGTCCCCTGAAACAGCTAATTAATCTTGTCTTTTTCCTGCAAAATTATTTGGTGCAGTCAGGATCATGGTGGAAAACAGATGTTGTGTCTGGAGCTGACCTTTTTGGTGAATAAATTACAAACAAAACAACCATTCTTCCAACGCTTGTGGCATTACTCTGCTGTTAGGATATGCCCCTGTGTATTCAGCTTTTTGCACAGTAGAATGAGAAGTCAACATTATTCTCCTCCTTAAGGCAAAGTGATCATCTCCTCTGGGAGGATCTTTTCAGGCTGGCAGAGGTGAGACGTCATGGGCCTAAAACAGGAAAGAAGCAAGGAGGAAGGAGCATTATTTTTAGTCTAAAAAGCTTCCGAATCTTTGGTAGAAGGCGGCATACATAAGGTGACTAAACTGAAGCTAAATGCCAGATGATTTCTACACGCAGAGCTTTTTATTCTTCATTGATTCTAACTGTATTTTTGGAAGTATATTTTAACAGAAACAAACTGTTCTTTGGAAAAGTTCTTCAAAATAATAGATACAATGAGCTTGACTTCAAACAGCAAGAATACATACATTTTGGTTTTTTCCTTCATTTTCCACTTGGGTTTTCATTCTGCTTTGTACATTTCTGTTTACTTGTTTGTTTCTGTATCTTGAGTTCTCCTATTTTAGCTTGTACCTGAATTCTCCAAAGGCCTTCCAGAGGATGCCAAGGAAGGGACTCCTGAATTCTTTCTCTAAATGGCAAAAAACTCTTAACGATTTCTGTTCCCAAACCATAGCACCATTTGAGAACAATGTCATTCGCAAACTATAGGGCCTTTTCTTCCCAAAGATGTGAGATCACAGAACCACAGGATGCTTTGGGTTGGAAGGAACCTTTAAAGGTCATCAAAGTCCAGTCCCTGCAGTGCAGAGGGACATCTTTGACTAGATCTGGTTGGCTCAGAGCCCCGTTGAACCTGACCTTGAATGTTTCCATCATGGTTAAGAATCAATCAAAATCATATGTTACCCTCTGCCTGTTTAGACTCATGCTGGTTGTACATCTTACCTTGGCCCTTGTTTCTCAGGACCTTGGGAAAATACAAAATAATTTTCTTGAATTTTGTAATCACAGAATATAATAGATCTGCATAGATAAGTTACAAAGAAGTATGTCAAGTCACAAGTTTCATATGATTTTTTTTCTCTCTCCTATGAGCCTCTGGTAGACAGAAAGTATACAAGTGTGAACTCCAGAAATTCATAACGATGAGAAAGAAAGGCTGGCTTTGACATAAATGAGTATCACAGGCAGACTTATCACCCGCCTCAATAAGGTTGGCCTGTGTGTGCTCTTTCTGTCCTCCTCCAGAAGTGCTATCCTGGTTAAGCACCTTCTATATTTCAGCATATAGTAATGCTGCAAGCAGCTGATGCCCTCTACATTCACATCCATTTGAAAAGTGTAAAAAGGTAACACTTTTGGAAATTAATCTCTTTGTACCTCATTCCATCCATCTGAAATTTCACAGGGTTCTCTCTAACATATTAGATCGCATTTGGTAAGTTTAGAGGGACAGTTGTTTCTCAGTAAGGTACTTCTTTTGGACTTTCTCAGTAAGATCTAAAACACGTTCCTCTCATGTCCAGACTTAGAGTAGACAGGAGATTTTCACAAGCTCATTATATTCGGAAGCATGTCTTCTGCTAAAAACAAATAAGGTTTAAAGATCCAAAATCAGTTCTAGTTTGAAGGTCACTGCCCACATTTATCTCCTCTTAAAAGCCTTCCCAGAATCCATAAAACAGTGGCTTTTCTAGATGTTTTCCGAGAAGACTACAATAAATTAACACTTGGTGCAAGCCAACACTTTCCCAGATGGTTTATCATTAATATTTAAATCATTGCAGCGAGCGTCCCTTATTCCACTTAAGGCAAAACAGTAGAATGGAATTGGGATGAACAATGTAAGCGTATGTTGAAAAGAATAAAACGGGTTTTGGTGAGATTTTACTAAGCAGCAAACATTGAACTTAACTCATAAGCGAGGAAATCAGTGAAGTGTGCTATTAATCATCTCCTCCCCTAAGACTGCTTTCCTGAAGTACCCCCTCAGGACCTAAAAGCCCCTAGACAAAGCTCTGGAAGTACAAAAGAACGCTTCTAAATGGAGTGTTCAAATAAATACCCAGATTGCACCTGATAGTTAAATTTGAAAACACACTTATATCTAGTAAATATATGCATTTTCAAGTCTAATGGACATGTCTTTTCAAATAAAGGCTGTGCGCATGAAACAATAGTTGCAAATCATAGCATTCTAATATCCTTGGCAAAATCAAAGCTAACAAGTTATAAAGAGACCGAAACTTCCTACTCTCCATCCCACAAGCCCACAGGAATAAGATGCATTCAGTTTACTTTATTAAGAAGTGTTATTAAACCAATCAATCCAGGACCTAAGGCTTACATGAATCAAAAATAAGCTTTGTTCCTACATGTTGTAACACTCAATATGTCCTTTAAATTAACTTTTAAATCACAAAAAGATGCTATCTTGGATCCAGTCTCCAGAGCAAAGCTTTATAAAAGAAGACTCAAGGTAGTAATTAATTAAGTAAAACTTGCAGAAAAGGAGAAATAAATGGTAACCAACTGTGTTTTGACACTGGCCACTTCCTCTGCTGTGAATTTGCTCAGAACCATAGCGGAGCATGAAAGGACGAGTCACAAACTCCCAGCACATTGACTAATTGAAAACTATATTTTGGAAGAATGGCCACTGTTCCCACTAAACTTTTTTTACTAGTACCTGGATTTCTTTGGTTTTCTGATTTTTAAGAATTATAGTCTTCAGAGCCAGCATACTGCAAAGGAATGTGAGAGAAGCAGGGCTACAATAAATCCCCAAGAGAAATGTTGCTGTGGAAGAGCACTAAGTAGTAAGATGTGAAAGACAGGCAGCTTCTCAGATGCTGCACAAAGCTTGAATTATTTAGACCAGATGAAATACTTTAAAAAAATGGATTAGATGAGAAGTAATAAGGCCGGGGATAATACAGATGCAGGAAGATGGTTATTAAGTCTCTTTCACTCCTAATCACTGGCAAAGAATAACTTGTTTTTGTTAATCTGTTACTGACTTCTGTTGAGTCATTTCCCATTCATTAGTTTAGAAATCTCATGACTGTTACCGAGAGCAACAAATATGTCTCTGTATGCTGTACAGCATCACCCAGACAAGTTGTACTGGAGGTCTCCTCAAGCTGGACTGCCTTCAGTGAAGAGATGGTTCTCTCCATACTGGAACACACTTAACTCTGTTTCTGTGAGCATCCTCTTACATTGATATCTTCTCTTGGGCTGCAATTTAAGACATTAACAAGAAAAACAAGACCTCTGTGCCAGATTCTGCTGTTTCTCACACTACTCTCTCTCATATTTTGCACTCAGGTAGCTCAACAGCTGCAGCAGCTTTTGCAGCCATTATCCCTTCTCACCACAGAGTAAATGGCTTCAAGTCTCTTTAGCTAAAGGTTTGCATAAAGAAGTGAATGAAGCAGCTCCTGCAAGGCTTTCCTCCTGCACAGGAGGGCTGACAGGGATTAAATAGAGATTTAGCAGGGCTCAGCCAACGTGTAAGTCACCAAAAGAAATAATCTTCACTAGACAATATATGGTTGGGATATAACACTCCTTATACTCCAGGCACTTCCGTAGTGTAGTGCAATTGTATAATTTTGTGACTGGCCAGTCTCAAAGCCTTACTCTAAGCCTTATGCTACTGCAATGGAGCAGACTTGACCCTATCAATTAGATACCTATTTATGTTATAAAGGTACTTTACTATATAAAGTAATTTTTTTTAAAAATCCTATTTCTCTGTGAGGAAAAAAAAAATCTATTTAATATGTTTTAACTTAAATAAAATGACCAGTTTGAGGAAAAATTAAGTAATATGTCTAATAAAATCATAAAATGCAATTTTAAGCTACAGTGAACTGAGTAAAATATGGAATAGGAGCTTGCATTTTTTATTAGACTTCATTAATCTTGTTAATGACTTATTGAATATCGCTGCACATTATAAAAATTGATCCCAGTGGCTACATGTTTATGTGCTTTAGCAACCTCTTTCAACAGTCACGTTTAGCTGACAGAGGATTTCTCCAGTCCTTTCTCTGCAACATTGCAGGGAACACTGCAGCAGATGTGATTTATGGCTGGAAACTATTTAAAAGGTTTAACATTGTTCTGAACTGAACATCAATATTCACCTTTTTCCCCCCTACATGGATAAGGGGAGTATATGGATACTCAACAATGGAATAAGTTACCTGTCAATGCAAGTTACCTGCTCTACTTTCTCTATTTTGCTGTCCTGAGTTGGCTGCAATTCTATTTTGGCTGTAGAACATTTTAATAAGTCTAAGCTTCAGTAAGTTACAGATAACAAGAGAATTTCTGTCCCAAGTTTGAAAGTTTACACACACTCAGGGTATCCATCAATGCAGAAGAACCCTTCAGTTAGCTCCTTGCAAGGAAAGGCTTGATTTGAAGTGCTGCCTTGGCCTGATTGTGGCTTTGCTCCTTCCCTGCTGAAACTTCCAGCCTCCAACAGGATCTGCATCTGTACATTAAGCACAAATCCAAAGGATGCCACCTGGGATACATTAATATCCCTTCTGTGATAAAGCTTGATGACATCCTAACCCACACCAGCGTGCAGCATCTCAACTGTACTGTTCCAAAGAAAGCATCCCCTTGTTCCACAAAACCACACTGAAGTAAACGCCAGTCTACCGTGTTTGTGCATTTTGCAGAGACAGTGGTAAAGTATTTGATGTGTTGTAATATAAAAACGAGAAGGGTCGTATTATAGCCCACATTCTCCTGTATTATAGACACATAAAATATAATCTGACAATAAATACAAGCTTGAAAGAAGCAATGCCTATGGTATAAACACAAATCCTGAAGGGAGGGCTGTATAATGCAGCCAGCATTCCATATTAATGTAAACCACTCCAAAAAGAAGACAGACAATAAATCTGATTGGAAATGAAGGAGAAAGAGCTGACATGGGATTACTGGCTTTTAACGCTTCTGTTATCCAACCTGTTGTACACATATTTGTTCCTTTTGAATTAAGTTTACTGGCCAAATAGTGGAAATGAACATACCTGTATGTTAATAATTCCTTTTAAAAATGAAATTTAGAGATATTTAGGGACAACCTGGATACAGCTAAACACAAATGAGGATTCAGAGTACACATTAAAAGGAATTATTTCAAGCCTTATTTCTAAGTGAAAGAGAAGCAATTGACAGAATCATTAAATAGTATTATCAACTCACCATTTCAGGAGAAGCAAAAAGGAGGACTGGAAGAAAAATTTTCCCCTAAAAAAATGGAAATCATAATAATGACAAAACCAAAGTACTTCAGATAGCATACCACTATAGCAAATACACTATTAACTGTATCACAAAGCATTTATCTACAGTAACAATTAGATAAATAGAACCATTGTTTTATATTAAAAAACCCAAAATATGTATTTGCTACAACTGGAAGCTGAATCCCATAAAGTGTAGTCCTTTTATTAAACAAGACATTGATCCTTATAGCTTTGTCATACCAACTATGAAGTACCTTTTTATGCAAAGTCTTTGGATTTCTCTAAATTGTCTAAGCTGATTCCCATTCCCTTAGTTGAGCAAAGTCATCTCTGAATTCATGGACTTTCCCCAGATGTATGTTACCAAAAAGGAAACAAGAAATCAGCTCTACCTAATTTATCTCACAAACTCATTTATCATTCATACTCTCATTTATTGTGTTCCCAAAGGCACTCAAGAATTAAATAACTAAAGATAGCAATTAATAATTAAAAGATCCAGGTAGATTTAATAGGAAATTAACTTCATTATTATCTCAGAGCTTTCTACCTCACTACTGCAGTTTTTGTAGGGCTTTTTCCCATTGCTGTTTTTGCTTATAAAAGTCAAGAATCCTGACAAGATGTTGGAGTTGGTGATACGCTTGCTAAAGCGGTTTACTGGAAAGGTTGCCATCCCAATTTATTTGTAGGTGACCCAACCAACAGAAATAAATATGCTCATTTACTTTAGAAATATAGAAGTAAAGAAAATGTTTACAAGAGTAACCTAAGTACATATGATGGAAACAAGCAAAAGCTGCACACTTATTACAACTGTTTGAGAGGGAGGATTCACATTTCACTGAAATACCGCATTTTATGTTCTTGAGATTAATCCTATTACTCTTTGGATGGAATCCTGATGCAGCTCCCATTTAGTGGGCAGCACAGTTAATCACGATTTTATATGGCTCATAAAGCAGATGAAGTCTCTTCTATGTATGTGACAAAGTCTGTCTTACATTTGTCACAGCTCCCTGTACAGGTGAGGGAAGCTGCTGGTTTCTGACTGGTGAAGAGTCAGAGGCTGGAGCGTGTGGCAAACCTTCCCCCTCGTACAGGGTTATGAGTAGCAACAGTTACAGTGTTCGAACAGATTAGCTCGTTGGGTTTACATTATTACACTTGATGAGCGCTGTATAAATCCTTTATACAAGTTAGTGCTTTAAGCTTTGATATTTCAGGTGGCATGATTAATGTCCTTCAGAGAAAATGAAAACGCTCACAGCTCTGCTCCCTTCATTTCTTGCTTGTACAAGCCAAGCTGTCATTACGGTTTAGCAGTTCTGTCATTCAGGGGATCATGTACTTTGTTTTTTGGATCTTTCTCTGCTGGAGATGGAAAGTGTAATAGATATTTACAAAATGAACAAACTCTGAGATGTTTATTAATTTACTTACATGTATTTTCTTTTCTCTGTAGCTAGCTTTGCTTGTATTCACGTTTCTTTTTACTAAATGTAGGTGACCTTTTATTTTTTCGCTTCTTGCCCTTCCACTTTAAATTCTGCATTATCCTCCATTCCGAATTGCACACAATTCCAACTATTTCTGCAGTGTCCAGCAGATCTTGTCATCGTACCTGAGAGTCCTCAAGTCATTGCAAGCTTCCCTTTAGTAACATGTTCAGTAGTGCCACTAAGCAATCTTTACTTTAAAAACCAAAATGCTCTTAAAAGAATTTTGCTATTCTTGAAAAGCAAGTTTCCTGGATTTTTTTCTTCCTTACCAATTAAGGAAAATCACTGTAGTTTATCACAATGTTCTGTCATTTTTGTTTTGGACAATGAGACAGATACAGAGATCTATTACCTGTTAGATATGCTATTACTCCCTGGTAACTTGTATCATACATGATACAGTTATTTATTCCTACTATAAGGGGTACATTCGAAATACTTATTGTGTTAAGGACAATGACAAAGAAAAGTTTGACTTTCACCAGACCAGAGTTCTGATGCACAGAGGATCACACCTATGCAGAAGAAAACGTCATAATTCCCTACAAAACATTTTTTTTTTCAAAATATGAATTTCAGGATATGATGCCACACATTAAGAAAACAAGGAAACATCCATATCAACAAACAAACTGTTCCCAACCAAAAAATAACTGGCAAGAAGCTCAGCTGTGAGATTAACATATACCTAAAACCACTCTGGATAAGCCCAGCCTTCCCATCGCCCCCATTTCTAATTCCAGACTTGGAAGATGTCATTTTCTTCTCTTCTGAGTTTGTGCTAATGCTCAAAACTACGCCACAGTCAGATTTTTCTCAAAAGCTCATTTGCAAAGGTCAAATAAGGACTGAAAAGCACTAAAAACATTTGCTAGGTTGTTGCTAGAACCATGAAAACGATAGCATTATTTCAGATGACAGTAACAGGGAAAAATACTGGAAGATATAAAATAAAGTCTCTAATTATGAAAAGAATCAGGTGCACATAGGATAGTATCAGCCAAAATAATTTCTAAAACTCTGTCATACTGAGAGGCTTAAGTACCAAGCTCATCTGGGAAGCATATCTGGAGCTCTGATGGTAAAGGTTTTTGCTGTTTCTTTCCAGCAACTGCAGCGGACATGTTTACTACAAGTTTATTGTGATGATGATCTCATGCCGGCAACAGTGATAACTTGTTTTCATGCTGCTCTGTATACTAAGCAACAGCAGCAACCATGTAATTTACTTACATAAACAATAATATTCCTGACCTTACAAAGTTCAGATCAGAGGAGTTCATAGTCTCAAGTACGGTCTCCTGCAGATTTGCCAGACGCCGAACATGACACAGCTTTTAGGCCACACATCTAGACTGGGGTGCAACATCAGCCACTGAAAGTCCAGCTCAACTGTTTCGTAGTGCACAAGCCCAACAGGTCTCCCTGCAAAGAGTAAGAGCTACACAAACACTGACTACTTTGGTGTCCAGAAAGATCCGGCAAATCCAGCTCCTGAGTACCATGTAACTCCTTTATTCACTTCCTTCAATGATCATCCCTGTCCTTCCTTCTTTACCTAAATTATTGTAACCCAAACCTACCTAAACGGTATTAAAAATTTCTATAAGCACTAAAAAATTTTGAGAAAGATTAGTGACAATAGTGCCAGTGAGAGGGAAAGGAAATGAAAGTGCAAACAGTGGGTATTTGTGAATGACAAAATGATACCCCAAAAAGCTTAGCTTCTGATAACCACCTAATAAACAACATGGTTTGTCTTGAGCAAAAAACCAAGAGACTACTTTCACAGTATGAAGTGGTTTTGCACAGATTGTTGAAATGTTTATCTTGAGTAATGTGGCCATTAGTAACACATCTGAATAGGAAGGATTTTGCTAATGTCTATCAAACAAGAATACTAATCATTCACTACAAGAATAGTCACTGCGGGATATTTTACGATCCCAGTTCTTGCCAGGTAAGCAATTCCTGTTACTAAGATGTGCAAAACATTCTTTGCACTCATATTACAGGTACTTCAACATACTTGCCAGCAGCTGGAAGCTGAGCTCACTTTCATCCACATCATGTTTTTACTGTTATGCATTCATTAAAGTCAAAGGATTTACTCTTTTTTTAATTGGCACAAAGGAAAACAATTGATCCACTTGTGTTCTAGAATGTAGTTCCCAATAACTAAAGTACCATCAATTCTTTACTATTCCTTTGGTATCTTCAGCACTCACATAAAAATGCTAGTGTTCACAATCAAAATATGAGGACTGTCTTCATAGATAAAATAGGTTAAATCTTTCCAGCTGCCCAGTCTTATCTCATCTGTATAAATTTCATTCTACTGATGAAGTAAGCAGGGTAAGAAAACTCTTTCAGAAATACTATTCCATTTTATCAGGATCATCGCCAGGATACATGATAAAAAGAACCACCAGGTTTCAGATTCTCCGCAGCTATAGGTAAAAATATATTTCCACTTTCTGCTTCAATTAAAGAAACACTTTTTTTTTTTTTTAAAAAAGGTAAGTTCTTTACTAGAGTATTTCTCTGATGGTTTTTCACACCACAGTGACAGCTAAGGCCCACCTGGAATATGTGCCCTTTTCACAAAATGAACTGGTTTTTATGACTTGTAGGGAAAAGAAAAATAATAGAAACAAGGACTTGGCAAAAATCTGCACTGCAATCAGCAGGTGTGATCCTATTGCACTGAAGAGACAGGCATGAAAGCTTACCAGCTGTTTTGAACCATCAATCACTCAGATTTTTTTTTCCGATGTTCTGTAATCTTTTCTGACTTAACTCTCACATCCTATTTATTGCCTTAATAAAGATGCAAGATCTTCATTTCAGATCATACATTACTGCAATTCCAGAAAAACAGAAAACATTAAGGAAAAAACCCTCCACGGATACAACACAGATTTTGGAGCATCTCATCACATACATGAATTTTACGTGAAAATTGCAGTATTGCTTTGAAATAAATGATGTTATAACCATGTCGGAATATAAATAACATTACAGCTGAGAGACTCACTATATCAAATTCTGTGTCGAGGATCATCTGCTACATCAGTGCACTGATGAGGCTGCAGGGGACTCCACGTATAGGGAAACCACCAGAAGCTCTCTGTCACCTTCAGCAACAGCCCATTGCCTTCATCTTCCCCCTCAGTGCCTGCAAATCAGCAACAAAGTCAGCATGAATAGCACCAAAATTTCCACCAGTCAGAGAGGTTATCGCTCATTTCATCTCTCTGACTTCTACACAGAACTGCCATGCTGCCATTCACTTTCACTTTCAACCTTTCTTCCTCACAAATAGCAAAACTTAATAAACACCTCTGACATTCTTTGCTTCACCTCCTGTTACATCTTATGTTTCTTTCACAGAGGAGGAGAAAATTGACAGGAGTAAGAGTATTCTGAGATTTTTTTTTCATTTTAATAACAAACAGGGAGATTTAGCAAAATACATTTCTTACCAGAATTAAGAAGGATTAAGTTTCCAAAAGATTTTCCAAAAGGTGATGTATTGTTGGTGCTTACCTTTCTATAGTGAAAGCTCTTCTGAAAGATGTCCTATAATTCCCTAAGTCAACATGCTTACCTTTGTATTGATACATAGGCTTAAGCTGTCACTGCTTTTTTTTTTAATTTAAACTCCCAAGCTGTCTTTTAGCTGTTTCTAATTTATTTCATCAACTTTATCTAAATAATCATAATCACCATGTTTGAACAATTGTCTAACAAATAGCATTCTGCTGCTTGGACAAGGATTTGAAAAACCAGCTATGTGTCTAATTGGATATAAAACCACCCAGATACTTTCCCTGAGGCGAAAGAACTCTCCATTGAGTTAATGGGATTTACTTGTCTCTAACTGTGACCACAATATGGGCGCTTTATTTTCTGTCAGTCTCCCGCCGTGCTATTTTTGTGTGCGATTCACCCAGAAACAGTGGAAGAAGATGCTGGCCATCCCAACTACAGTCCAGCCAGAAAGTGCAGAAAATGGTGGCTACAGATCACCTTCCTCTTAGTGCAGGAAGCTGTGACATCTGTGACATTCTTGGTGATAACCTTCACCTCCAAGGAGCAATTCAGCTCTGCATTACTGTCAAAGTTAAGCCTGTAAAAAACTCTCATTTGTCTGAAGTGACTCACTTAGATCTATACAGAAGCCCATCTCTGAACACAGGTGACATAGGAAATTGTCATAACCCTGCCAGTGTCCCCCAGCTACTATGAAGAGAGAGAAATGTCTTCATAGATTTAACAGAACAAGAAGGGAAAAAAAAAGGGGGACAGACGGAATGTAAAAATTTAAGATCTGCTGAAAGCAATGTCGCAATTGTTTATGAGGTTTGGTGCAGTGATGAAGACTGTTAATCTATTTGTGAATAACTTGAAAGACATTCTCGGTAATGACTCAAACGCCCCAGAGACATTACTCAGGCTAGTGAAAACTTCAGGGCTTTGAAAAATTTAAGAAAAAAAATACTTTTTTTTTTTTTAAAAAAAAGCACACCTGGAGGTGACACCAATAGATTTCCCATAATGACAGTTGCATGAAATGAATTAAAGGAAGGCAAAAGTAGGGTAAACTTTTCATACACATACAACAGACATTAAAACTAACTGAATCATCAACATCTAAATATCGCTTGCTCAGAGCTCTACTCATGAACTAAGAGGGTGTTTGTATCAATATGAAACAAGAAGCTCACGATAACGGAATTCAGTTTCGGCCACGCATCAGGAACATAAATAGAAGATATTTCATGCATGCTGCTGCTGAAAGATCATTGCCAGTATCTGTTTTTGCAAGAATATCCAGTTTGGTTACTTCATCAGGAGCCATTTAAAAGCAACACACCAAGCTAAACTGCATACTGTTCTTCCAGAATCCTCATTTTTTTCATCTCTATTAAAGAGTCATCTAGAATTAATTAAATACATTCCATAGCCATATACCAGAAGCTTATTTTTGTAATATATAAAATAATAAATAGAAAAAATAAGTCTTTCAATTATAACTTAGGTTTTTCAATTAAAAAGTAGCTATAATGACAAGATTTGCCCCACTACATTACCTTCTCTTAAACCACTCTGATCCATAAATTTTGGAATCAAGATTAATCTACCAGAGCTTTTTTCCACTAGCTGATTCCATCATTGATCAGATACATGAAGTAATTTACATTAATAACCACAATATTATACAGATTATTTATTTTATAATGAAAGTGGAAAAATATCAAAACCTCGGCAGAAATTTATATTAAAGGGTTTCTAAAGCATCAAATTTAAATAGCTGTAAAATAGTTTAACTACATATTTGGTAATACAAATCTAATGGCTTCAGAAGGATTCTCATATTCTGTAAAGCAAGGCAGGGCTAGGAAATACAAAATGTCCTTTTCACCCCCTAAATAATTAGGAATTGTGAGGATACTTAACTGGGAAGGGGGAAGCGGGAAAGAGAATAAGAGATGCCATCACTTTCTTCTGGCTGACTTTTTATGTCACAATACTGTACAGCTGACAAGGAAACCTCGTTTCAGGTGAAGGAGGGACTGTGGAAGCCCTTACGACACACTGACTGAATGAGACAATTTCTAGGAGTTTAATTGCCATTAATTACCGAACAGCATGCTTTATTGATGATTGTATTGTCATTACTATTGTTTCATTGCTACTAATTAAAACACTGAAAATGTCACAATCCAGTTCAAGGCTCAAAGCTGGAGATTGCTCCTCCTTTACCTGCGTGGCTCGGCTCCTCTGTCTCCCCGCAGCATAGCGCAGCCATACGTACAGTCCCAGAGCTTGTCATACATACAGCGAATGAGAAAATAGATTTCAAAAGAACAGTCTGTTTGGTGCAGGACATGAAAGCACACAAATTAAGAGCAAAAAGCATAATTTGACTAGTCTAACACATGAGGTAGCATAACAATCCAGATAATGAACCCCATACATAATATTCTCCAACAGCACAAGTTTCCCTTGTGAAGGTTTTTCTCCCACTGCGGTATTCCCTAATTCTCCTCCTCTGTACATTCCCTGCGTCTCCCCATTGTCAGGGAGAAACCTCCATATCTCTTTCCCACTTCCAGTTACTTCCAGCTGCCTTCCACATCCTGTACTGGTGTGAGGGGCTACAGGCAGTGGGGAATTGCTGGTTGATGGGACTGGCGAGTGTCCCTTGGCATAAATGGGTTTGAGTGGTACTCTGGCTCCTCTCAGTGAGACTGGTATTCTGGCTTTCCCTTCACTTCTCTGTCACTGATTTTCAAGAAATGCATAAGATGGCTCTCTTAACTTGGTGAAAGTTATCTGGTAAGCTAAAGGGAAGGAGGGAGAGAAAGGGTCTCTGGTACAAACAACAGTCTTATAAGCAACAGCACAGTCTTATAAGCATCACCTCCCTTAGAAATGAGGACAGAAACGTGTACCGGCTGGTGAGCAAGGTCTTTTTTTAAGAAGCCTGGCTCTAACATACTAGCAGCAGCAGTTCCCAAACACCTTGGGAGAACTTGGTCCCTCCTGAAGGTGCCCAGCACACAGACCCTGTCCTGCCATCACATGGAGGACATCACTTCCTCTTTTCACACTTGCTGAACGTTTTCCCTGCGTACATCTTCTCTTACAGGGTCTGTCCCCAACCATGTGAATTCCCAGTTCTATCTCCCCCTTTAGACTAACAGCAACATCCACCACTCTGAATCCTTCTGCTTCATGGACCATGTGCCTGGGCTCTGCTGAAATCTAATTGCCAGGTGCAAGTGAAAAAAAAAAAAAAGTATAACATGAAACAGTGGATCCAGTAGGGAGAATCTGTGAGATAAGGGAAACAAACAAACCACAAGATTTTTTTAAAGAAAGTAAAAAGAGAATGAACTAATTCCCATTCGAAGGATTAATTTAGCCAAAGAACATGTTTTCACATGTCCCTGTAATGAGATCTAAAGTGAAGGCTTGTGTTGGTTAGATTTGAAGTTGTATATTTTTATCTAAGAAGTTCTGGGCACAGATTTTGATATGGATTATAGATATCCTGGTAACAGAGGGATCCCTGGCCCCCTAGTATCTACCAGTCTTAGTTTCTTTACTTCCACTTGACTTGTACCTATCCATACAGTGTTCTCTATACTTTGTTGAAAAATTCCCCACTGGGCATACTTGTACTTTATATTTTATTTTAAGAACATTAAATGTTCCATCCCTCATCTGTTTTTTCCACAAAACAGATGAGACATTTTAATTCTCCTTTCCCATATATTGCATTACACAGCCAGTTAGTAACCTAAAAATCATGCAAAGCCTTTACCTATTTCTTAAATTCCTCTGCATTTTCAATTCCCCTAATTTAATAAGCTCCTTTTCTAATAACATCTTTCAAATCATGTTTATACAGTAAAATATGATCCCAGGGTTCTAAAAATTACAAACCCATCTGTAACACTGCAAGAAGTATTTCCATCTGGAAAGTTTCAAGAGTCACCTGTTTGCCCTCCTGATTAATAGTATGAAACAAACTTTTTGAAAAATCCAGGAAAATGTTCATGTAGGATCTCTCCATGGACTCAGACCCTTGCTTCCTGCAGTCATAGTTTAAAAAAAGGCATTAAACTCAGGATTTTTAGGCAGCCTTTTTCAGCTCTTCAGCAGTGTCTGTTTTTGAATCCCTTCCCCACCTCCATCTCTGGTTTGCAAAACTAATTTATGCAAATCACAGTTTCCCCCAACTCAAGCAAACAACAACAGAAGCACCTTGCAAAACACATATACTTCATTTTGGCCAGGTCTGAATAGTGGAGGTTGGAGAAGAATGCAGCATGTTGTAGAGACGAGACAGAAGCTGCAGAAGATGGCTGTCGACTGAAGCCTAAGCAGCTTACACACAGAGAGCATGAACAGCAAATTGTGCAGGGTCTGCCCACCTGGTGCACAGCATCTGCCAAAGAGACTTATAGACTGGCCTGAAGATGATGGCAGGTGCTAAACCAAGAGCTGCATTCGGGATGGATGACCTGCAGACCAGCACAGACTGGATTGCTGTACGCTGGTGACTCTCAGCTGAGCTGCTGACAAGGCTCAACAGTTTTCTGTTGAAGAATATACACACAGACATTTCAATTTTTTAACACAGCAAATTTGAGGATTTTAAAAGGAATCTGAATAAACTGCTATTTGCTGTTTTGCTCAGCCAAAGATGGTGCATCCAGACATGAACCTAAATGCAAGCAGATCACTTCTGGTGAATACATAATATATTCACTGCCACTCTTGAAGCACATCTGAAAACGTACTGTCATCGTGGCTACACAAACAAGTTACTTCAAGTTGGACTAAAATTACAGACTTCCAGTGCATGAGCTGTTCATCATGCTACAGCCATTCCTTTTCTCCACAAACACACAGTTTATTTACCTACATAGATTGTGCCATCCTACTGGAGGCAATAGTGGGACCACAGGCAGTCACAAAAGATTAGCTCGCCTGCTCTGGATCCACAGCCAGCCAAAATAACTTATCTGCATAGCCACAGAGCAAGAAGCAAGTCCTTTGGGAAAGTATCAAAGTATCTTGCAAAGTACACCTTTTAATATTCCCAACACAGAAAACCTGTTATAGACGTGTGCTACAGATTTTTATGGGTGTATAATGTTGTATATAATTGACTATCCTTGCGTGTCACATAAGCTTGATTATAAAAGTCAAGATTCTTCAGCAAATTTGTACTAACTCTATTCAATATTTAGAGAGAGCATCATCACAATTGTACCTTGTCATTCATGCGGACCACAGTACTAAAAAAATTCAGAGTCAGTGATCAGCAAAAATGATCATTGCCTGTGTGCGCACACACCCAAACGTCTGTCAGTTAGGAATGTGGCAAATTGGTGGGTGCTCAGCAATGCTGGCACTGACAGTAGTTTAGCTGTACCCATTATGTGTGTAACAGATTTCTCAAGCTTTTGGCTCTGGCCTACCTAGACCTCTTTAGGAATACAAAATTATTTTCACTAATGAACTAAAAAAACCACCCCACCACAATGAATAAGTAGCATCGCTTCCCACCTGCCATAACACAAACTTGCAAGTTTTTAACTTCCTCCCACTAGAGTTGATAACGTCACTAACATATGCAGTGGTGCTAATGCAGAAGCCCAGAAGAATGATGTTTTCCATCAGTTTGGGATATTTTAGTAAGCATCACAGCTGAAAAATAAAGCATTGAATTCGTAGCAAAATCATTTCAATTCACCTACCCCCAGCTAAACGTTAATCAGTCTCTAACTTGGTCATCATACCAAAATGATTTCCCAGAACAAACTCCAAACTTGTTGACTGCCGAAGAAATTGAGCAAGGAAATAGCTTTTTGTATTTTTAAACATCTAATTGATTCCGTGGCTCTGTGGTTCCTAGTCAATACAACAGTAATTGGAATCATCGTGACTAATGTGCAGATCATTTCACAGGCCTTTCTTATTTGCATAAACATCCCCTCATCTGCCTTCTCCCCCTCTCCAGCTTTTCACAATATTTTTTCTACTTCTATCCAAATTACCTCTGATGTGCTAGACAGGCTGCATGGCCAGTATGTTTCCCTAAATGTGCTGTTCCCCCTTAGTCATTCCTCCACCACCACTGCTGTGGTACCACGACTCTTTTTCACCAGGCTGCATCTAGGCAGCTATGGTGAGGAGTTATTGCCCTTTATAGCTTTACTCTTAGTATGAAGTACCACCTTATGGAAACATAATGGTGCTTATTATTATTACTAATAATAACAATTAGTTGTTAAGCTACATACGCAGTTCTTGTTAGTGTAAAAATCATGTTTAGTTTATTAAAAACATTATTTAACTTGCTACTGAAGTACTGTTTTGAGTATGTCTTTCTGATTACATGGGCCCTTATAGTCGAGCAAAAATTTCCCTTTTCACCTTGTGTGTATTACTGGCCTTGATTGCCATTTTTATATCAAAAAGAAAGATTTCCAACATACTTTGCACCTTCTTAGTTATCAGAAGGTGGCCCTTGGTTCTTTCAAGGAAACATCCCTTTTTGGAAGTGTCAGCTTGGACTTCTGGCATCTCACTGCTCACGTTTGGAAAACCTGAATATAAATTCCAGTGTACTCCATCCTTGTCAGAAAAAGACATTATCCCACCTAATGCATAAACCATATGTTCCTCCCGTGTCTTCTGATACTCACATATTTATTAGCAGACAAATAATCTGTTCCTCAAAGACTTTTACACATTCCCTTGCTCTCAATTTGTACCTGCAAAGCAATTGTGATTCCAGTTGTGTCACTGTTAAATATGCCATTAATTACTTCAGTAAGACATTATACCATACTCGGAACAGACTGTAAACATTTTATGTCATTAGGTAATGCACTGAAGCTTTTTTAATGCCATAACAGCTCTATTTATATACTGTGCTCTGCATAATTAGCTACTAATGAGGCTCTAACTTTCACTGCTGTAAGGCCTAGATATCTGTTCCTCTTTCAGGAATTCATTTTTGCTGTCTCATTAACACACTAAAAAACCTGAAAATTGTATTTTAATTAAAAGTTAAACTACCTCCGTCTGGAGACACTAATGAACAGATATACTCCAAGTGAAACACAAGAACTTTGTCAGTCAAGAAGACAACATACATGTATTGCAAAAAGAGTAACAAAAAGGTAACAGCTCACTTCCTTATTTTCAAGGGCAGGGTCTTCTCTACTTTCCTTTGCTTCCCCCCCCCGCTCCACCCCCAGCTTTATCCTTTTCCTGCCTCATGACTAACTAATCCTTAAAAAATAGCCATGAGTGGAGTTTGTTTTCCTAAAACTTTAAAACTGTTACTTGTACTAAGTCATTTAATAAACTAGCACTCCATTAGATAAATGTTTGGTAACACTAACCCCAATGCACATACAGAACCAAACCACCTCCTTTATCAGACTTGGGTTTGTATCTTCAGCAATGCTGCCTTCCTTCAGACTGACAAATCACAAGCTAGATGCTAAGAAATGGTAAGACTAATAAAATCATGAAGGTTGTGTGTATTTTGGCTCTTCCTGATGCTTTCTATTCCTGCCAGTCTTCTGAATCACATTTCCTGCCTTTTCTCCGTAGCTGCAAGAGCTAAAAACATAATAGCAGAAATTTATCTGATTTCATGACTTCACAACCATTGCAATAAAATCATAAGCACTGACCACGATGCCTCATTTCCTGACATCTGCAAACACTTTAAGCAGTTAATCAAGTAACATACTAAAACACATCAAGTCAGTGGGTAATTTTGAAATACACTGCTGAAAGAAAAGCATCCCAATGATCTTATCAACACACACGCAAAGGCAAATGATTTTACAGCATTCCAGTGGTAGAAACAAAGACTCAGTTTTTGAGAGAGACATCATAAGAGAACGTACAAATAAAATGCTGTTATCTCCAAGCCTAAAATAAAGGCGAAGACAAAAAAAACCTGTTTGGAAATGTGCCAAATCCCCAGGCTCTTGGCACATGCTGCATTGACTTACTGTTTCTTGCCACCTTGGAAGATGAGGAAGCCTGATATATGTAAATCAGCTGGAAATGTCATTCGGATGGATGACACAAGGTGTCCCTTGGATTAACCTTACCATTTTCTAGTTTTTAATAGCAACAGGGAGATACTACAACTCCTTAAGAGACTTGAATTTGTTGTTTATTTAAGACTTGCTATTCGACTTCAATTAGACAGCCTTATTAGGTTCAGCAGTCAAGAAAGATCCAGCAGTAAGCAGAAATTAGCAAGACCATTACCCACTTTTTTAACTTCAATCCATCACTATTTCTAACTATTAGGTATTATGCATCAGAGTAATAAGTTCTCCAGGATCGTTAAATCCTCACATCACTTAAATAATGATGTACTGGCACACTTGTGTTTAAACCTAATTAGAACTTTAGTATTACAGAAAAATCAGATTGGCTCAGAGCGAGCCAAATGTCTCCAATGTGGAAGAACAGCATAGCCCAAATAAACATGGTTTCTACCTTTGTGCACAACTGCCAAACCACTTATCTGTGTACTTTTGGTCTGGTTTCCAATCGATTGTAAGTCACAGCTCATGTAGTATGAAATGCTGTACAATATATGGTAAGAATTTACACAAAAACCCAAAGTTAGGTCTTATAAAAGAAGAGATTCATATCAGATTTATTATCCTTTGAAATAAATGACGTTGTAAATTCTTTCCACCGAAACTAAGCTGCAGCTTAGTAAACCCAGCAATTTACCTTTTCCCTACTTTGAATGAATTTGAAACATTATTACGACCAAGGATGCTTTCTACATCCTTTTGCAATTGGTTTTGTCTTCCTCAGTTATTTCCTAACAAATGCATTTTCATGCCAAAGTCTGTGAGTTGTCACCACGATGTGTGTTATGAGGTATTCATATCTAGTCCTCCCACAAACGCTACTACATTTATGTTTCCCATCTACTTATTTAATGCCATTTTCTAGGCAATGTATCTTCAACCTCATAGGTCTACCCCAAATTCTTTAAAAGAATCCTGCAAAGGACTTCAAATGCATCAATGGCATAGATACAGGAATATAATGACAAGTGTTGCCATAACAGGCAACATCTCCCTTTCTCTTTCTACCCCATTTTAAGCTGTTTGTAATCAGTGCCTAAGGCACTTTTAAAATTCCTAACAAATTTGTCCCATCTCTTCAGAATCAGAAAAGAGAACAGTCTACAGTCCAGCATTTTAAAATACTGTGCTCCTTCCTGATTTACTATGATATCTTTTTCATTTCCAAAGAGTAAGCACTGATGAACCCAAAATTTATTAACTTCTTTTCAGGAAAAAACCTCCACATTTTAAAAATTGAAAACATTATTTTTAGCTTACAATCATCTCACCCTATAAGTTTATTTGCTTTTAATAAAAAGCGCAAACAACTTTTGTACCAATGAGAAACTGAGAGCCAGACTTCCAAACAGCAGAAGTTAAACCAGCCTATTTTTGAAGAACCTATTTGGAAGCTGTCTCAACATTTAGGTCTCTGAAAAACCTTAAAACAGCTTCTTCATAATGGTTTGTCCCAATCTAAGTAACTCAGGCAAAATATTTTGACTTGCATGATTCAAATAACCAAGAAGAATTACTAAAATAACTAAAGAACTAAGTAACTCAGGCAAAATATTTTGACTTGAATTATTCAAATAGTTTTTAAAATGTATGTTTACTACCTAAATATATTTTTCAGCACCTACTTTGTTTATACACAATGACTGTGATTAATGATTCGGTCCATAGAAATAATGAAGTTTCCTCTCGCACTAACTGGCTAGACTAATGTAGTTTCCACACTATGTTGAGGCAATTTGAAAACACATACCCATTAGCAAACAAACAACATAGGAAAGGGACAGTATAAATAACAACGCGGAAAAGAAGATGTAAGGATGTGGAGCTTTTGAAACAACATATACAGTTCTAGAAATATTTATCAAGTATTCAGAAATAAGATTCAGTGTTCTTAGATAGAAGTACCCATAAGGTACTACAGTTAGATGACGAAGACAGGACTGTATTATTCTTACCGGAAATTTTTGATAGAAGCAGTGTCAGAGAAACACACTGGAGGGAAGATCATCATACAAAGACCTCTGGATTAACTGCCTGCTTCCTTTGCAAACAGGGATTCTGAACTTGTCATTTCGCCCCACTTCTTGGGATAAACTGAAGCTCACTTAGCAGCCAACACCAGACCCCTATATTCTGATAAGAGTTCTGGTTCTTAGTCTTAAATGCAGGTACTTCATTCTGATCTCCTTAATGTGAAGAGTGCCTTAATCTCTTATGAAGGCTTTTCCTAATACTAAACCAAGTGATGGTATTGTGAATGCTTAGCAGCCTAGTCTCCCTAAAGATGAAAATCCAAAGTAAGCCAACTTAATTAAGAATTAATTCCCTTTAAATCACGGCCTGAATTGTTCATTTCTGCTTCAGTCTCTGATCAATTATTTGTGGCATGAAATGATTTACAAGACACAGGGGCAAATTAATTTAGGTGACAAGAGTGATTCCATCTCTAATCAGAGATATTCCATCCTGGTTTTAAAAAAAATCATGTAATAATAAAAAGTTTTGGCCTGCTTACATGGCTTTGTTATAACTTTGATATTTCTTTGCACACTCTCACAATGCCATTTTCATTTTATTACCACCACCCGTCTTTTCCTGCTCGAAGGGATAATTGTCAAAACTGTGTTTTAAAAGAATGCATTAACTCCTTAGGAATTCTCTGAAAGTCTTCTGACTTCAGCTGCTGAAAAAGTGCTGGCTTCTTTTAAACACTTCATATCAAGACGGTGAATATAAATAAACTTTCAATTAATTAACATTGTTACTTCATAATTACATTGTTACTTCAATGGAATAACTCAACCCAAATGTTGATTATTTTTGTTATGATGAATGAAAGATTGTGCTATTTAAGCAGCTAAATACACAAAGAAGTCTACACAATTATGTTAGAACATTTTAATTTCTGAATACTACTTTTTAAATCTCTTGATATGAGCTTCTTGATCCAGCAGTCAGAGGTCTTAATAGCTGCCAATACTTGGCTTTTTTTTAAAGCTTGTTGCAAACAAAAGGTAAGGCTGGGGAGCACTAAGAAACAAGTCTTTTTGACAAAAAGCAAATAATAAAAGCCAAACAATTTTTTCATGTTCAGCTGTGAAGACTGAGAAAATGGGATTAGTCAGCAAGCTGCTCTTAAAAATAATTTTAATGTATTGTGGATATCAGTACAGTAGATAGGAGATAGTAGTCTTCAATCTAGATTTATTGAGGAGAAACAGTTCTTTAAGAGGATCTAGCACTTTGCTCTTCAAATATTCGTTTGAATTATGAACCATATTGCACAAATTTGATCTATTACAAAGGCAACAAGATTGCCTTAGGAAACATTTCCATCTCTCTTGTTGATGAGGATTATCTGTTTATAAACTACAGGATGAGTGGCTGACATATTTTAGTGAGTGCTTCTTGTAAATCCTAAGGAATCCTTTTCAATATACTACTGGATGATGGTTTTTAAATGCTCAAGAGAATTTTCATTTCAAATATATGTCTGGTTTAATGAGTCACAGAAAACAATTGCACAAGTAGGATACCATGCGTGATGAAGAGACATGCTAGAAAAACTACAAAATGTCAGAAATATGTAATAAAAGCTAGGGCTCTGTAGCAATATTTAGGTCATCCATAAGTTTATCAAAACATTGCCACAGGATTTAGGAATACAAGTTGTACTGAAATTAACTGGTGTAATGCGTCAGTTGAACGAGTATTTTTCAATCTGTGCTCCACAGACTCTTTCATGTCCATGGATTGATTCTGGAGTGCTGTGAAAGTCTTTGCTTACAGAAAGCAAGAGTATTTGTTGAGAGGCTAAAGCTTGCTACACAGAACTCTGCAAGCAAAGTAGATGTTTTTAGGGATCTGCAATAAATATAGGTTACAAATTACTAAATTGGCCACTCATTTTCCTTAAAATTATCCACTTTCGCAACACCATATGCCTTAAAAAATGAAGGTGGATATAAGGTAAGAGAAGGCCTTTTACTAGTCTGGACTCACAAATAGACCTCATGTATGGTCTTAAAAGGATTATGTTGATTTATCTAGGTAAAAAAAAATAACTGTGTTCTTCCCCTACCACCACACCTTCATGCTGTCTCTACAGCATTTTAATTCCTGTCATGCGTCAGAGAAGAAACTAATCAACAACAGAGCTCATGAAAGAATTTCCCTGTCTGCTGAACAGCACTGAACACTGAAATAGTTAGTTGCATGAAAAGAACCATTATCAGCAAATATTTTAACAAAGAATGATGGAGTTGGTATTTTTCACATGAGTAATTCTTATACTTGTCCCATTGTCATTTGATTATGCCTGAGAAATGCCATTAGTCAACGGGACTTCTTGGGTGAATAAGGATAACTCTCCTGA
Organism: Coracias cyanogaster; assembly: GCA_033124195.1. NCBI lineage: Eukaryota > Metazoa > Chordata > Aves > Coraciiformes > Coraciidae > Coracias > Coracias cyanogaster. The sequence goes on along the minus strand of JAVSBS010002587.1, from coordinate 11,909 downwards.
GAAGTTGAAGAATTAATTGCCGAATAGTTAATTTTAATACACAATGCGAGCATTTCAAATGGCCTATTTACACAATTTTAATCTGAATAAAATAGAAAATGTCACCTCAATGCTAATACAACATTCCTGTAAAAATGCACATTTTTAAAGCTAATGAAGCTGTCAGTATCTTATTAAAATTTGGCATAGCAGTTACTTTTAAGTTATCATCATGACTTTTAAAATATTTTGCAATTAAATGACTTTAATTCATTTGTATTACTCATAGGCTGTATGAATTTTTTTTTTTAATCATGCCTATTACAAAGAATGATGGTATTATGTTTCATTACACACGTTCAATCTCATTCAAATATTCGGCTACCTTCATTTCCCATATCAGTAGGGATTGTTTCAATCCTGGTCTCAGTGAAATCAGAAAAAAATTTCAGTTGATAATAAGCATACAGAATTATATTTACCACTCCATTTTTCAATAATTTACTGGTATCTACGGATCAAAATAATCACAGAAATAAACTGCTTTTCAGTTAGATTTAGCTAGGCAAACATAGGTCAGGCTCAACTTCATATTCAATTCAACTCATATAAAGAGACATACCTTCATTTCGAGACTTAATCTTTTCCCTTTATCTCCGTAGACATTTGCTTCACTTATAATCAGGAGTTCGTAAATGCAATGACAACATGTATTGTTGCTGGGCACCATAACAAATGAAGTAAAAAGTAATCTCCCTGGTAAACCCTGGAAATGAAAATTATACATGTTCACATAATTGTCCTCTTACCTGCACATCCCTGGCATTTATTCTTGTTTCCCCTGTCCCAACACAGACCCCACCTGTATCATTTGGAATGTACGTATCCAAGAACCAGGTAAGTCTTTTCTGTGACAGAAAGGAGATGGCATCTACAAAGATTAGCTTCTGAAACCAAAAGTTTTAATTGCAGCCAAAGAAATTGTAGCATACAAAACTTGAGAAGTTCCTTCTGGGACTTGAGTAGATTTTTTTTTTTTTTTTCAAGCTAACAGGATTTATTCATGTGTGGAATAATTGAATTGGAATATTTTCCAATCTGTACCAGCCAGTGTTCTCACTGAAATTTCAGAAGCTTTGGTTATATGAAGTAAATGAGAATGGTAGTTAACAATCCTTAAGACTCAAGCTGTTATACAGATGCCATGGAAATACTTTTAACTGGGCATTGAGCAAATTGTTCTCATTAGCCTTATGAAAATCAATCATACCAACACTGCAATCTAAGCAGTACCTGTCCAAAATGTTTCTAAGATATGCAACTGTATTTACATATTTGAAAATATTTTCATAAATAACTAGTGCTTGAAATCAGAGAATAATGACTGAGAATATAAAATAGCCGGAAGAAAACTCCTGTAAGCAATGTTCATTTCCATTAAGACACCACACCAGCTAATTTGTGAGAGATGGCCCTTTTTTACACGCTGCAGACAAGAGGAGCCTTTCAGCTGACAATATTTTGTCTCTGTCTTTATGCAGGACAAATGTTACAAATGCCAGGAAGAGAGGAGAGCCCTTAGCATGCAGCAGGTCCAGCAAGTGCACCCTGCCTGGCTTAGCCGATCCTTCCTGGAGCCTGCTCCAAGAATGATTCACAGCTCTTGTGCTCAGCACCGCTTGCAATGCATGTTCTCACTGTGCCCCAAGAATTACACCACAGGACAGAGTGATAGGGAAATACCAACTCTGTCCTGGAGCAGCTGGCCCACACTGGGAACATGGGGGGCTAGTTCTACCTCCTCCCCTTTTTTTGTAGCTTCAGACTTGTTGTTCTTTTCTGTATGTGTACATGGCTCAGGCAAAGACAGTTGACTCAGTCAATCATATTGATGTAAGTCTTGAGAGTACGGAAAAGCACCAAGTAAAAAGAAAGTGAGACAAATCTAGCTCTTCTTTCTACAAAGTGAAGCTCTAAAGACTTGGGCATGCATCGCATATTTGTCATTGTGTGCCTGTTGCAGGATAGCTAGATAGAAAAAAACTATAGTTTAATACAAATTAGATTACCGGGGAAAGAGGAAGAAGGAGGGAATCTCTTTTAGAAGATGACTACTTAATCTATGGCTGAAGATAATACAGACAACATTGGCTCTGCTAAATCAAGACGCTAAGTCATATTTGCACTCTATTTACAACAGGGTAAATCAGCAGTAACTGTAGTCCACCAGTTCTAACAGCGTTGTGAGTCACAAGAAAATTTCTCCCACTGAGACTTTGCACACAAATGAATTTCTGGAAAATATTGTATTCCGCTCACAGTCAAGTGATGGATTAGGCAGCCCCAAAGCATGCTCTGGCTCTGTCATGGTGCTGCTGTGTTGTTTGCTTTCAGATTTAGGCAGCTTCTTAGCAGAGACCTATGAATGTCATTTCCTGCTACCAACACAGACAGCTGGAAACATCCTCTGAATAATGGAGAGTTTTCAGTCACCAGAAAGAGTGAAGTAGCAGTTCAAGATAAATGTGCAACTGAGTGAGAAAAAGGCCTGCAGTTAATCAGATGCGTTAGTAATTTCTAAACACCTTTTCTTTCATTCTGCTTTTCTCAAGAAGATGTAAATAAACTTTAAAAATACACTTTTTTTTTTCCCTTTGTAATGAAGATAAACACTCTGCTGCTAAAATGGGAGACAGACTTGTAAGGAAAATTAAAATGCAGCTTTAAGGCATGGTGGTATTAGCTGTCTGCTATGTCACCATCTATTTATTAGCATGGTAGCTGCCACTGATTAAACTGAAGAAGAAAACAGAGTAAAAAATGTTTGTTTACTTCATCACTCATTTAATATTTTGGTAAGAACTCATCTAAATCACTGTCCAGTGACTGTGTCTGCAGCAGGACTGTATAGTCTGATGAGAATAACAATAGATTAGAAAACTGGTAGAAGTACTTTGCAGGCTTCATTAAGCTTACACAAGATACAAGCTAGCATACTGCAAAGACAACATATTGGGAATTGTCTACTAGATAGTGGAAAAGCTTACCTGAAAATATTATCTTGCAAAATTATTAAGTGGAACATGCTAAACTGACAGAAGTCAATTCAAACATTCACACAGATGTCACAGAAAAATGGTGTTGGTCATCCCACTAACCACTAGCAAAGAGATGTAACTGAGAATCCCAAGACAAAACCACAAAGTGACAACTGCCAATTGATCCTTTGCCTTTGAGGATTTCAATACAACCTGGCACAACATTTAACAGCCCACAAAGTTTTCTGTTATTGCCCCTGGAACTGCAAAGAAACCCCAAACCCTAAAACAGTCTTGACAAGAAATGCTTATCTCAAATAGCTGTTACCCTGGCCCTCAGCTGTGAGGTTTGGTGTAGAAGAACATTTTAGTCAGCAATGAACCAACACAAAATTAACCATGCTAATGATTGAAAAACAAAGTATAACATTCTCTGGACACTTTACTTTGCTATCCAAACACTGTATCAGTGCCTGTGGCCAAGCAGAGAAGCTTCCTCATTGCTCTGAACAAAATGGTTCTATCAAGGAGCAACCTTTTGTGCTATCAATATTTCAAACACCTCCTATGTGGCTGTAGCGTATCACCTGGTGAACATAGGATCTTCAGCTAACACCCTAGACTGGATACTAGCTAGCTCTCATGAAGTAGAAGTCCTTCCTCTAAATCCCTAAGAGACTGATCAAACACCCACTCCGCATCAAGTGATTGTTTGGAAATACAGGAAAAGAAGTCTTTCTTAATTATCTTCCAAGACCTTGGGACAAACTATTCCTGTTTGTGAGGGGTCAGGGGGTCTGAATGCTGCAGGTTTCCTCTCCCCAAAATAACCCTACCCCTCTGTGGTGTGAAATGTTTTGATTCTCCTGGTGGGACACATGAAATGTAAAACATTTCTGCCAATAAACAAAGAAAAGAATTTCATGGCTTAAGAAAAAAAAAGGAACTAATTTCTGCAGATGATATATAGTCTTTAGAGTGAGAAAGACAATTACTTTTTACTGAGTTTCTCTCTGCAGCTTCAGAAGTAGAACAGAAGGAATTTTCCATTAGGGTATCTGGATACTCTTTCTTCTTAGTGTGTCATTATCTCAAGCCTATTTCCTCATTCAGGGAAGTTACTTTTCCATTACAGACTCTTGGAAGATGGAATTAAGATGAGAAAATATGTATTATGAAATCAATTATAGTCTTAATGGGATTTTTCAATGGCAGGCCAGAGAACAGCATTATTTTGTTAGCTTGTCTGTTGCTCTTCTACTAACTTTTTTGAACATGCAAAATATACTGCAAGACATAAACAAGAAACAGAGAAAGAAAGAAAGAAATATAATAAGAATATAATTACCTAAGTTCCACATTTGATGTAAACTGTTATGGCTTTAATAAAGTAAATGGAACTACAACAATTTTATGAGCTGAAGCTCTGTCAAGTCCTGACATTATTTGTGGCTAGGAGCTTTATACAGCCACCTGTAATGAGGATATCTTTGGAGTTTCTAGGGAAAAACTGCTTAGGAGAGGGACATTCCTTTGTACTTCACTGAACATACAGCTATAAATAATGTGATGCTGCAGTGTTCCAGAGGTACTTGTTATTGATAGCATATGCGATGTGAAACAGTCAGTTGCAACTACATCTAGGTAGGCACAAACAGCATGATCTCACAGGACTTCAAGTCTATGATGATCTCTGAAGATGCCATGCCCCATGTTCTGAACGAAAGAAAACACAAACAGCTTTTCCAGTTAGGAGAGCTGAGGTTCACTTAAAGCCATTGCCAAGAAAACATGTCTGAATTTCTGGTTTGCTCCATTTTTAAGATCATTATGTACAGAATTTATCAGCTATTTGAAAAGGGAACGGGGCAATGACATAGTCAATTTTGACAGACATAATTTTGAAAGGAAAAAATAAGTTTAACTTGTATGGCGGCCTACTACAGATTCCAGATACATTCTCAAATTGTTTTGTCAATCAATTCCATGAAAAATTTAAACTATGAAGGATTTGTTTGCATGTAGGAACTGTGGAACTGATTTCTGACAGTCTCTGTTCAGTACTGGAGACATGGGTCTGTTACCTACAGATGTATGTGGTACCTTGCTTGGCTTCCTCTAGATTATGCAATGCCGTGAAATTACCCACAATTTTAGTGAGGAAATAACTGATGTTTTGCATTAGTTTTAGTATTTTAAGCTCTTATTGGACATAAAGAATGCTTAATGTATTATTTTGGTGACATGTTAAATGGTTTATCTTTTTCTAATTTCAAAGGCAGAAAATAAAATTAAAGGGAAATACAGCAACTTTCACATCCTCTTGCTGAGATGATACACTTGGTTCCTTACCACCACAATTTGCAAAGGGAAAAAAAATGCTTATATAGTAAAGATGCTTAATAAAGTAACCTTGGAAGCTAAGCCAATCTCATTTACACATGGTAAACACTACGCTAACAATGAGATAACACAACCACCGCTCTCATGCATATTGTTTAACATGTAGATACAGGTTTATTCTATCACTACTTAGAGCAAGTAGAATCATAGTGTCACAACAACAAGCCAAACCTACCATATCATCTATCTCGGAAGGTCAGGCTGAGCACTGCACTAACTCAGATGAAGAATGTTTGGTTAGCTTTGAAGAGGAAAAAAAAGGAACTAAATCCTTCTCTCAATCTTCTACATATACAACCAAGCTGGATGTCAAAAGCTACTTCAGTGACACAGCTAAGTTCTATTGTTTTATTGATCCTTGTAAAAATTACAGACTGAATGATTAGTGTGAAAAGAATGCAGAGTTCTTGATTTACCCATGTTAAGAAGTTCACACATGCAGAGAGAGATTCCTGCTGACATAGCGTGGCAGGTATGACCACACACAATCCTGCATGGAAGGAAAGGAGCAGCTCTTCCCAAACACATGCAGCTTGTGTAGGACAATGAGGTGCAATACAAAGGAAACCCCACATATCTGTGGCAAGAACCTATCCTCTCTAAGATCAAAAGCATAACATTCAGAATTTCCATATATCTGAACTATAAGAAAAGATTAATAAGTACTCATTGTCTAAAGAAAAGTAAGATATCCATCTCATTCACACACCTTAACCTGTCCCACCACACTTCAGAGAAGTGAAGAATCTGGAAGCGTGCCAGTCTTCTGCGCTCTTCCCTTCTGCAGACACAGAGGCTTCACTTCAGGGTGCCACAGAATTCAGGACTAGGTACCGCAAAAGGCAGCAGGCATCATTTTCACAGCTTTCTGGGCACCTTGTGTTTGAACTGAACTTGTACTGCTGCTGATTTGCTGAAAACAAAAAGCTTTTCAGAAGAAAAAAACCTGATTTTTGAATGTCTTTTTTCATTTAAATGGAAAAGTAGTTCCACAGTAGTCACAATGTCCCATATCAACATTTTCTAAATGACAGGCTCCAAATTTTGGCTAGAGATTGCTTTTTGCTTAGAGATGCAAATCAATAATAGCATTTTTAGAATAGTATTTTCAGAAAGGTCAGCATCAAAATAAGATTTCACAGTTGACGAAATATCAAAAACTTTCTCAATTATTAGCTTACAAACATTTCCAAGATGTTAGATTGAAATGCTAACTTGAGCCAGGAAAAAAACCAAGCCTACTTTGGGTACATATAAGGTGATACGTAACTGTGGGCAACGAAGCAAAGAGAAGCACTAGACCCCCTTGACTGTTTACAAATATTGAGCTGTAGTAGAAATGTTGAAGCTGATATAATTGGAGAATGACTGAATATCTGAGTGGGGAAGCAAAAGAAGGACTCGAGTTATGGCATATGTTGATGACTCCCTGTCACAGCAGAAGATTATCTAAATTCCAGCAAATCTAAATGCAGCTTCTCCCAACGCAAAGATTCAATGAATAAATCCTAAAGACTCACAGTAGTAGTACAGAGTGGAGACACTGATTGCTGTCAGGTCTTTTATGGCTCCAAAGGAGCCAACCAGCAATCTGAGAAACAATCCAGCAGATGTGATGAGGGCTTAAGCATGAGCCAGTGTCCCCATTCCCTTCAGCACCACAAAGAATCTTCTATTCTACTTATGCTTAAGCTAAAGAACATTATCTTAATTGTCCTTGGAGAAGGAACTGACCCCATACCTCTTTTGTCCCAAGTTACATTATTAGTCTTCCTCTGGCTCAGGAAATCTTTAATCATCTGTTTGAATGGCATAGGTTCAAAGTGTGAAGCAGGTTTTTTTACAGTCCGAGCTAACTTGTAGTAATACAGCTGAGGGCACTCTTCTGCCATGATGTTAACTGTGAACAAGAGGCAAGTTAACATTTTCCTGCCTCTGATTTGTTGTGCACGCAAAGGCACTGGAGTCCCTAAGCAACTCACACAGTATCTTAATGGAGTCCTAAAAGCTGTACTGATGAGGTGGGTCTGTGGTAGCTGCTGGGGTTTGCCCAGTTCACATGGAGTCCCCTCACCAAAGAGTGATCTGAGGGAACTTATACACACTTAGGAGAAGATCTCATACATGCTCTGTCTTTTCTGGAGAAAGTGCAATCCCCTGATATATACCTCTAATTGATTTTTCTCTGACAGAACACAAATGAAATTAATGGACTCAAGTAATTTTCTGCCCTACTATATTAGACTGTCCTACGTAATTACTCTGAATAACCTTTATTTTAAGTGCACTACATAATCTACGAAAAGTTCTCCTGTATATCTTTAAAGGTATTCAGGTGTTGCTGAGAGGGGCTTCACTTCTTAAATGATGGGAATACAAATCTTTTTTTTTTTCCTTTTCTCAGAGGATCCTTCTCACTGCATTAAAGCAGACATAAATCTACAACTCTGACTACACTGACTCATCTCTACAGGTTTTTATTAACTCAAATTTTATATGCATGCATGAATGGTCATATATTACAATAAAGTCTTTAGCAGTAAATACCTTCCATGTCAAAATCTTATTAAAAATAAAAAAAAAAATTAGAATTAGGCTTACATCTACGATTGGGAGAAACATAGTAACTTGTCAGGTGAATATCCATTTACTCAGGAGTCTTAAAGTGGTTTTATAACTACTGATTTGTGAGGTTATGCATACATCTAGACATTGTTAGATACAGTACTGTAGAATATTCACTTGACAAATGAGTTAACCTATGCCAGGACCTGGAAATACTGATCAACCTAATTACATACTCAACGGTTTGTCTCTTAGTGACTTGCAGTCTTATATCAAACCTCACCTTTTACCTCATCAGTGCTTTTGGGAAGACTCCAACCAGCTTCCACTTCTCAGAGACAGCAGTCCACAGCAAGCCAGCTGACAGGACAGAGGATGCATTGGGATGGGCAGCACATCATAATCTGCAGGAAAAAAAGAAAAAGTACTTATTTTCCCATCAGAAACACAATGATAGTCTCACTCTGAAATGCTTCTGTCATCCTAAAAGGCAAAATAAAAACACCATAGCAAATGATTAAATAAAGTCCAAAGAGAGAAACATCTATTCAGGCAGATACCACAATGCCAGACATTTTTTTTTTACCCTCTGTTCAATGGTTTCAATAGATATTATGAGCTAAATTGGACTTCTGTGCTGTTCTGCTATCCTGGATTTGCAGTTTCATTGAAAGAGTTGAGTCTTGGGAGGATGATGAATAGAAAGGCAAGCTGTGATCTGAACTGAATCTATGTTAAATCAGCTAATGACATTCTGATCCTCAAAAGAAAGCAGCAATTTATACAATACTAGCCAAAGTAGGTTTTAATTACTATGGCTTTTTATAATAATTTTTTGGTCACATGCAAACTTTAATACAATTCCTAGATCAGATCTTCTATAAGTTAAATGTCTAGGTTTTGTTTTGAAATATGTCTGAACTAGGTTTTTTAATTCTTTCATGCCCTCAGTTTCCCCTGATACTTATGATACGTTTCCAACTTTCATCTTTCACCTCCCCGTACTGAGCATGGTTCTATTGAATTGTTTCATAGCACATGCATTTTGTCAGGACCGGGAGCAGCCTAGCAATACTAGGGAGAGTTACTGAAATTCTGCTTAAAAAATAAGAGTAAAAGTGTAAATGCTAGCAAATACTACTGAAAAATGCATATTCTTTGCTTTAAAAAGAGATCAATAGAATATTATAAATACATAATCATTATTTTCAATGGATCAGACGCATTATGCTAGTCTCCAGGCAAAATAGATGGCAACATGCTTCCAAGAACATATATAGTAATTCCATTCCCTTTACATTCTTAAATAACTTGAACATAGATAAGGATACCCATATTCATAGATAAAGAGAATGCTATAAGAGGAGCTTATTGATAAATAAGCTATAGACAAATGGGGAACCTATAGAGAGGAAGGTAGATATAAAATACATAAACGCATACTACTATACCTGGTGGAATAAGAGGATAATCTGTCAAAAGTTTTATTTGCCTTCCTCTATTCTATGAGTAAATGAAAAACACCACTGATTTTCACAAGAAATTCAGAGTAATTTTGAAAATCCCAAGCTATTTCTGCAAGTGTCTCAAAGTTGAAGAATTATTCATTGTTTGGAAAATCTCTAAATGGACTAGATAATGGGCTTATGAAATGTTACACTGTCAGATATTTTAAATAGAAGCATTTGCAGTGATTCCATACATCAGCTGTGATTCAATACAAAATATATGTGGAGTAATTTACTGACAATAAAGCCACTGGATAAAAAAGAAAAAAAACAAAGAACTATTCAGAAACTGGTAAACAGGCAAATCTGAAACAAAAGCCAAAATGGAAACTGATTTTGCTTCTTGCATAACACATTGTGAAATCTTCCAAGAAACCATAAACAGGCTATCATACAGCAATAACAACACTAATCTGACTGAAAACCTTGGGACAGGTTGCTGTGGGCCGCTCTACAGGGGTGCAAAAAAAGAGGCAGAAGCAAAAGAGGCATAAAGGAGTAGTTTTTCCTATCCTAGAAAAATGACGTAGAACAGGAGGGGCCTTTTTTTATTTCAATCTGATGTATGTATCTCAAGGAAGCATATATTTAGCTGATGCCTTTACAACAGGAGGGATTAATGCAGCTGTCACGACATCTTCTGTGAAGCAGATGCTGTTCAGCAGCAGCTCCACACAAAAAGAGATTCTTGAGCTTTGGAAGTGTTTAGGGCACAACAGGCTGGAAGGGTTCCTTTCCCTGGGGTTAGATTTCCATGTAGGGAAGCCAGAGAAGATAGTTCCCTTAAGAACAGCTATCACTTGGAGAGTCTCCCTTGGAGGCATACTCAGAAAAGCAGAAGCTCTGAGCATAAATCAGCTCCTGGGTCTCTGCACATTCAGCCTCCAGAGTTTACAATCCATTTGTCCCTTCCAGAAGCAAGGACAATTTTAGGAAGTTTTTGTGACAAAAGCCTAAAAGGGGGTTCCTTCCTTCTTTCATTTCTCCATCTCTTCTTCCACTGCTGCTAGTTTTTCCCCATCTAATATAATAGGGGAGCAAAGAAGGTAATATGTCCCCTGGACAATTTTTCAGTTTCTCAGTTATACTATTCAATAATCTTTGCACTCCTGAATGGAGAAAAATCATGAGCAGATGATGCAAGCTTTGTATCCTCCTCTCTTCATCTGCAAACTCTTTACTTGTCAGGTTAGGAAAACAGGTTGTGCTCTAGCAGCTTTCTCACCGAGGCTGCTATGCTTTGCCAGAGATTCACTGGAGTTGAATACAGCCCTAAAGACACCGAACTGCAGCTCTCAGCCAGTTCTGTGTTCTGCCCTCATGTAGTCACCTCGTTTGAGCCATCAGAGCCTGGGTGGGTCATAGAAGAATTATTTTGGAAGGAGACTCAAGGCATGCACAAGGCAGAAGACATTATGAAGCAATCTGTTTGTTGCTTTAACTGCACACAGGCATTTGAAAACTGGCACAGTACTGTCATTTTCAGAGAAGTCTCTTCAGCATTTATTGCCCTCTGATGCAATTCCTTTTATTGTCTTTCCCTTGAAGCCAGGCTTGAAACAGATGGCTTTTTTCTTTCCCAACAGAAGTTAGTTCTCAGACACTGAGAGTGGTACCCAATCTCAAAACCTGCCTTCTGTTGTCTGAGAAAAGGCCAGTCTGATACATAACCTACCTGGTCAGGCTTCCTGCTGTGAAGAGAATCTCGTTGGAGCAGACAGGAAAAGACCTCTTCACATTGTACTGAACTTTAGGCTGGGCAGGATGAACTGCCCCGCGCATAACTCAAGAGTCAGGCAGCCTCAGAGTTGCTCTTAATCTCAGGCAGCTATGGAAAAATACCCATGCAGTGCTCTGGATTTCCGTAAATAAATAAATAAATGACCACTACACACAAAAATTAACTAACAGTAACAGGATTTAGCAGGTAATTAATCCTGGCATTGATTTCTATGTAGTGACAACACCAGGTTATAGATTTCTATTTAACATTTCTTAGTTTTGAAGTAAATGTTTGCCCTGTTTTCTCCCAAGATCTGATTTCATAAGGTGAAACTGTCTCACTTGTTTCCCGCTTCACGTGCGAAGTCAGGCAGCCCTCAACGTCAGCAGGAAATGCTCCGAGGACTCCCTTTTGCTCTCCTGTATACAAAGAAGCTACAACCGTCTTTTTGTTGTGCCTTCCACAACATGGCAACCACATCACTGCAGATGAAAAGGGTGGCACAGGTGTCACCGATGGCATAATCTGAAGACAACCATATAGAGATGTGTTGGAGGCATCATAAATCCTGCAGAGACTCTATTACCAGCAACGAGAGACATGAAATGGCAAGAACCCAGGCTGACAGCCTGGGGTGAACGTGCTCAGGAGGTTGCCAGAAAAAAAAAAAAAAAAAAAACACCACCAAAAAAC
>JAVSBS010002586.1:122639-134863 GCA_033124195.1 Coracias cyanogaster | reverse complement strand
AATAAATATGTGTTTGACAGTAATCAAGCAGGAACTAATTTTGTACTTTTTCACAAGTAGCCATTTACTTTGGCACTGAATGGTAATGTGTAGTAGGGAACACAGTATATGCTTTAACCCAAGAAAAATTAGACTTGAAAATTAATACACAGTGAAAGACAAATTTAAAGCAGCTTTCTTGTGTTCTGACATAAGAATATAAAAATGACACGAGCAACTAAAGATTAGTTTACATACTTTTCAATCACAGCTGCCGCTCAGTAACCACAATACCTTTAAAATGACATTCTACCGAAACAGATACAGTTTGGCTGCGACAGCGGCTAGATCCAGTTAACATGAAATTAAAAGGGCATTTTTTATTTACACACATCGTACAGCACTGAGCCACAGCACAATTACAATGGAAAGATTTTTAGCATGATTGATTTAGAAATAATCTAGTGATAAATAGAGTGCGTTGCAAGTGATTCTGCCGAGCAAATTTTTATCACCAGCCTTAGATGTCAAAACACAGTTGCAGGGACAGGGAAAGAACAAGTCACATCTTCTTGGTTAATATTTAATTGGGTGCTAAAGATTCCTCCTAAGGACCTCTGAACCATCACTGACAGCCCCACAAGATGTCCCTATCTGTGAAACAGATACCAACCCTTTCTGTATAAACTAAAATAACATTAAATTTAATCAAACCATTCAATTAATAAATCACTTCAGTGGACATTGCAGCCCTAGCCCTGTTTAATTACATAATTTTAAAAATATTTGCACACTGCAACCCGCTAAGATTGGCTCTGAGGTTTCATAATACACACTTAACACTTGAGTTGGAGAACAAATTTATTTAATAAATGCAGAGCTAAGTGCAACAATGCCACTCCACTCAAACTGCAAAATCACTTAGCATATCCTGTGAGAAAAAGCAAATAAACTTTTTCCCCTGTTTAAATGCATGTCACTGCTACTGCTGGCTCTGGGAGAAGCCACCTCCTTTCTGCCTGCATTTGTGCAGCCAGTGGCTTGCCCAGAGCCTGGGAAGGGGGTGGGAGAGCCAGGGTCTCCAGAGCATCTCCCTCTGCTCAGCCCACTCCCCGGATCCCCGGCCTCCCTCTCCTTGCCCATCTCCATCCCTCCCTCATTGTTTTTCCCCCTATTTCTCCCCTTCTGCCTTCTTTCCCCAGTGTTCCCTGCCTCTTGCTGGGTCTCCCCAGACTCCACCGATGTGCTTCCAGCTCTTCCCATTCCCACTCTGAGCTCCTGCCCCACGTTTCCCCCACCTGCTCTCTTTCTCACTCCCATTTCAGACAGATGTGATGAAAAAAGCTAGTTGGAAGAAAAAAAAACTCAAAATCAAACAACAGGATGGAGGGATGAAGCTGGGGAGGAGACCGAGGGAAAGAAAACAGATTAATGAGGCCAAGTAGAACTACACAATATCCAACAACAGCAAGAGCTGCTCCCGAGCACCAGGATGAAAAACAAAAGCCACAGACCAAGGGTATTACTTGAAGTGGGATTCAGGTTTTGGGATGAGTGTAACGCCCGTATCCGCAGGCCAGCAGAAAAACGTGTTACTGCCATATATAACTAGACGTGACAACACGGGAGAGGCTGAAATACGTATGGACCAAGCGGTGGCCTTAAAAGTAGGGGAAAAAAGCCAAGCTAAGGGTTTGTCACAGCTTAGAGGCACAGCTGTGTGCACTCGTACAGGCTCTGCATTCATTCATATAGAGCACAGCTTTCAGGTCCTGTGGTTCCAGCATGGTTTTTGGACGAAAGCTGAGCCTCAAAAATAAATAAGTCTATATTTGGCCTGCCCTGGATTCGAGAAGTTCTCAACAGTACTTTGCATAGAAACAATCTGAATTAATGCAGGTTAAGTTTTCGAGATTATAATATTCTTTACCAAGGCAATGGATGCACCTCTAAAATTCACTGCCCTGACAAACAGTAGAGCTCTTGAAAGTCTGCTTGTATTAGTTTTATGGATCTATTCTACTGCTTAAATCAGGTCTCATTAAAATTACCATCCACACAAGTTCTCCCACTGGGAAATCTACATGCCAGAACTACTCCAGTTCCGCAGGCGGTGCTCGGAGGGGGTTGCACACTGCAAAATAGCTGCGGACATGGCGGGGGGAGGACGGGGAGAAGAACAAGAGGACTTCAGGACAGCAAACAAGTTACTCCTTATTCTCCTCTGATTTTCATCAGCGCAACTGTTGCTTAGGTGGTGCAAATGCAGCTGTGAAAGGAAATGCTACTGCCAGAAATGAAACCAGAGGGGTGGTCTAGGGAAAAAAAAAAAGCATCCCTTGGAAAGCCAAATCCGGTCTCAATCGTCCATTTTAGCGTTGGAATGGCAGGCTAAATATGCAAACACTGCACCTGACAACTTACACTAAAGCATATGATCTGCACACTGCCCCTCCAGTTTAATTTTTAATAGTAACAGTACTTAAATCTCAGCATTAATGTATTAATGTCCAAATGAATACAATTAAAGGCATCTCTATTTTCTCCAGTGCTAATGACCTGGAAGATTTCTCCACCTTTCATATTTGCGGGGATTATTACAAATATATTCTGTAGCTGTTGTTTTGGCAAAGAAGAAAAAACCTTTGCCTTTTAAATATAAAGTAACAGGAATAATGAATAATACATCTTCTGATTTTTGTTCTGCCATGATATATATATAATGATATATAAAATGTTCATTTATTATTATCACACATCCTAGGAAGCAGACATGCAAAATTACTTTTTTTCTTGTCTTATAAGGGTCATTTATCATACGGAACGTCCTCCAAATAGGTAGTCCTAAAATCTCAATTTACAAAGACATTTTTTAAAGCTGAATTCTTCAAACAGGGCTACTCTCCTGATGGTTAAAATAAAAACTTTATGATATCGAAATAGCTGGATTTAAGGAGGGAGAAATGCTCTGCATTTTCTTTTAGAAGTTCCTGCCCTGACAAATTAATGTCTGCCTATTATTTGTGCCTAAATCTTGCCACATTTATTAGTAACAACAGCACTGTGTGACCCTCTTTAGGCCAAGTTCAGGAAAGAAAAGCATTTACTAAAAAGGCATTAATTTTTATCGTAGCATCTGTGATCTTTGGGTGGGGAAAGGAAACACCATAAAAAACGAAGTCTGTATACACAAACGATCAGTCAGATTTTAACACTTATGCAGAATAATGCAAAGCTTTATTTCTTTTTTATGTTAGCAGGCTTTTCTTTTTTTTCATTCCATTTTTCAATATGTAAAATGACAAAATGCAATAAAACAAAAACACAAAAATGTGCTTGTTAGGGCTGGCCTAGTTTTTTGAAACACGCACAAAAATAAAACCCACTCATAAGATCTTATTTTAATATGTAATAGAAGAATCTGGCAAACATTAGCCAGAATAAGTCTAGCCAGCGAACACAGACTAACATACTAGTCTGCTGCTGTGCAGCAAAATGGAAATTTGATGTGGTTCTTCCAACACACGAGACCATGAGTATCTTCCACCTGAAGAGCACCAAAGGAACGTGGTGCAGGCATCTGCACGGGGCCATCTTATTTGCTGTTAATTTGCAAATGAAGCTCCCTCAGTCATCCCATCTCCAACCTCTCCCTCGCCAAAAGACAGGGATAGTAAAAATAAGTCAAGAATACATGCCTTCTCCCCAAAGCTACGTTCACGCTCACCTCAGCGTTGGCCATTGTGGTCTTGGTGAGCAAGAACCAGCAAAAGGCAAGCAGCAGCACAACGCTCTTTTCATGAGTTTTCTTTGTGCCCAAAATCTACTTCAAGTCACGCAGCTTTGAAGCGGTACCCAGAGAAAAAGTCAGACACAAAACCACCTCCAGGGGAAAAGAAAAGAAAAAAAAAAAAAAGGATGATCAAGAAAGAAAAAGGGACTGGGAGAGCTGGAGTCAGCACGGCTAAAGACTCCAATGAGGAGGGAGGTAGAGGGGGAGGACAAGTACAAAGCATTTAATTATAAACCCCAAAATGTTAGAAAACCAATCTCACGGTAACAATTTGCGTATTTTGGGATTACCTACGGATGAGGAAGGTTCAGCTTAATCAGCTATCTGTGCAAATGGATCCCCAATGTGTCAGAGCTGAACTCGATAGACAATCCCATTAGAGTGGAAAGAGCACGTGAAACGCCCTTGAGAAACGTGGCTAATGCCACAAACACTGAGGAAACAACCGTTAATAAATTCTTCCATTTTCAGGCTTAGGAGGCAAAGGGCAAATGTTGAAAGAAGCAGAAGATGGGAAGGGCACAGCTACGCTTTATAAAAAGTCCATTTCACATGTCACAAGTTCCCAAGGCAGGTCTCACTCCTCTGATTAAAAACACCAATTTTATCCTGCTAAAATAGTCTCCCAAAAGGGAAATAACTGTGCCTCTTCTTCAAGCCACCTAAACTTAAGATATATCTCTCCCTCTTCCAGAGAAAAGAAGAAAAGTCTCTATAAATAGAAAGAATAAAGAGTCTCTATAAAAAGAAAAATATTGCAAAACGTCTCTATAAAAAAGCTTGCAAAATGTATGAATTCAGGTATCAGAGGCACTCTGTAAAACTCCTGTTTGGGCCTTCTCTTTTTGATCAACATCATCCCGCAGGTCAAAAGCTGCTCTCATCTGATTGCAGAACACCGGAGATTTCCTTGGCCTTTCTCTAACTTGTATTTAGCCAGGAAATACACAGCGGACCACTGCACATGGAGAAAGTCACTAGCAGAGATAATTTGGAGGGGGCAGCCCCCAAACACAGAGGCAGACCCAAGCTTTACAGCTGCTGGCAGACCAGATCTGAACCTGCTGCCCTTTAGTCACAGCCCACACCCGGTGCTTTTGGGATGCAGGGTCAGGAGAAGGTCCACGTGGTGGGACGAGACCCAAGGAGCTCAGCACTGCCGCCGTTATCAGCCATAAGCAGCCACCCAGACTTCAAAGGCCCATCAACGATACTGCAGGGCCCAATCGTATCAGCATCTTATCCATCCTTACCACTTAAAACACATTTATCACCATGCGGATGAGGACTCTGGAGCACCATCACCATCCTCCAAAGATCAAGCCTGGCTTCAGCAGCCACCTCACAGACCAGCACCTCTCCTACCTTGATCCAAGCACTCATGCAGCGCACTCTTACATTTTATTCTCTCTCTCTCCCCTGAAGCTTTGGCAACTGAAATCTATTATGATGTCAAAAGGTAGCTGACAACATAAAATGTATCCCGCTGAGTTGATGCCGCACGCTGCTAAATTTACAACAACATAAGTATCATAAAAATTATAAGAACTGCAAATTAACCACTGACTTTTTTTTCGTTCAGTGACATAAATAACAGTAAAGATCTGGAAAACTTCCAAACATCTTTACAACTGTTTAATTTGTCAAAATCTATCAAGTGTATTTCAACCACAAACCTGCCCTCTGCAGCGCATTAGTTTTCATGTACTTATGCTGGCATCAAAGGCAACAAGAATAAAGCTTACAGAATTACTGTATTCTGATGCACCTTTCCAGTCACGCATTTATTTCTCCTGTTCTTCCTCTGTACCTCTTTGTTGACACTAACAGCCGGCAGTGTTTTAAAAACATTCACACTAAAAAAAAAACAGAAAAAAAACCCACAACTCTCTGCCACTTTCCACCCCTCCTAGCTTTGCCCGGGACACTCCAGAAGGCACATCGCTTTGTTTGCCGATTTGACCAGTTTTCCACTCACGTGCTGCGTGTACCTGGCGATGCCTGCGTCAGCAAACCCTTTTATTTACTCCTTGATTTGTGCACCAAGCTCTGCAAACGGAAAGCCACTTTTCCAGCAGCTGCAAGGAAGCAGGCAAAGATTAACAAAAATAATAAGTTTTATAGGCTCTGTTGCTTTTCCTGGAGGTGGAAAGCTCATTTTTATATAGCTATTTATTTTGTATGGTTAAATATAAATTATTGTCTTTTCTAAGACACAGATTTACTAAAAAGAGTACATTTCTTTCACAACCGTTGCAAGATTAACTAAATTTGAAGTCCAGCCGGGCTGAATTGATGATGCACAAAGTTACGGTCTTTCTGAAAAATAACACAAAATGTATTTTTATATATTTAGGACAAGAGGAAATGGCCACAAGTTGCACCAAGGGAAGTTTAGAATGGAAATTAAGAATAATTTCTTTACTGAAAGCGATATCAGGCATTGGAATGGGTTGCCTAGGGCAGTGGTGGAGTCCCCATCCCTGGAGGTATTTAAAAGACGTACAGACGTAGTGCTTAGAGATACGGTTTTAGTCGAGGACTTGTCAGTGTTAGGTTAATTATTGGACTCGATGATCTTAAAGGTCTTTTCCAATCCAGACAATTCTATGATTCTGTGATTCAATTTGACTGCTTGGGGGCTATGAAGCTTCCTCAGCCCCCAGTTCTAAGAGCTTGCTAATAGAGCTTTGGCCGTTGCACCACCACAACGGTGGAGGGGTCGTACCGGCCCCAGCACAACCGGCAACACAGTTCTGCCTCCTGCAAAAAGAACTGCCCAGGATCTTTTCCCATTATATTTGTTGCCCTAGCCACAGGTTCAAACCAAGAACCTTCATACACAAATCCAACTGATGCAAGGTAGTCATTATATTAAAAAAAAAAAAAAAAGAAATAGGTCAGATAGCCATTGAGAACTAATGACACTTTTCTATCCTTTTTTTTTGCTTTTAAAAAGGCTTCTCGTGGTACAGAGAAGAGCTTCTCCCTTGGAGCTGGCTCCGTTTTCCTCTGGAGCCATTTTGTACTTCCTATACTTAAAGTGTGAAATATTACAGGAACCAATTAAACATTTTTCAATAGGAGAAACTCATAAATCCCTCTAATAATATTAACTTGCAGCTCGTGAGTGACTGAACAGAGAAAAAAAAAAATGGGGGCAACACTCTCACTGCAGCTCCACAAGCAAAAATATCCCGTCGCAGAGGCCAGCAAGGTGGGGTTCATGGACGATGTGGCTACCAAACCATTCACGTGTGCTCACACCCGTCCTCAGAGCCTCAGCTGTTCTCAAGAGCCAACAGCCAACGTGTGCATTGACTCGTCCCCATCATCCCAACCAGCCAAGGTTTGGTGGCTCCATCACTTGTGGATCATAAATGCAACGTGGCTCTGCCCATGGGCCGGCAGGCAGGGCAGCACTGCATGGTTTTTCAAGGAGGCCAATGTGCTGCGACGTGTTATACCACACTGATTTCAAGACCAAATCTCAGCCGCGTTGGTAACCCATATGGAAGCAGGAAAGGAAGCTGAAGACTGGGTTTGACACGATAGGTTGAACTCAGCCCCCTCTCCCACTAAATCATACAGTAAATTTTTAATACTGTAAGAGAAAAATAGAATTGCTTGCCATTTGTCTTTAAAAAATTAAAAGAATTTATGCTTAAAAATACAGCAAAACCACCCTGAACACAGCACAGCTCTAAAAATTAAGCATCCATATATACAATGAATTATTAAATTAATTATCCCACTGCGTTGTGTGCACGAGCAGTACACTTAAATGGCCACAACTCACTCAGTGACACACAGAGGTGCCATGCAAGCACTATGGAATGGAGCAAGTAATTCAAAGTTCTTTGATTAGATCTAACAAAATTGCACATAACTGGGGGGAAAAAAAAGAAAAAAAGAAAAAAATAAAATCACAGCAAGTTGGCTTTGCATCTTGCATTGCATAAACCAGAAGCGATTCCCACAAAATCTATCCTTTCCAGACTATTTTATCTAAGCAACATATAGCTGTTACAACAATTTTTGAGTGATTTTGATTCTCGTTGTGGTATAATGAGTAATGAAGAAAGCACGGTTTTTATTCTGGTTTGCACTGATGAGATGTGTTTCTTCTTTGACTAAACCCTCGGTGACTCAGTTCTGCCGCTTCACAACAATGAGTTCTCATGTTTCCCTCTACACAGAAAGAAAAAAAAAACCACCCTAAGTCTTCAACTATCCCATTCTTAGCTTAAACTGAAGGGAAGACTTTGAGAGCTCCTATAATTCTTTGCAGAGTAAGACCCCACACCAAGGTGTTGTCCTAACCTGGAGGAGTTCCAGACCCAGCAAACAGACACCACCACCAGGAAACACTCCCTGAAGACAAAAGTGCCCCAAAACTGAGTTCTCTGCAAGGAAAAGGAGAGATTCAATGCGAGCTTGAGGAACATTTCTCACTAGATGCAGGATAAGATGGGCTAAAGACTACCCTGAAAAAAATCAAAAGCTAAGCAAACAGGCTTCTGCAACCATCTTTCTCTGATGTTCCCAGGAAGGGCAACCACAAAAACTGCTTCTCGCGTTGAAAAGAGAACAGAACTTTTTCTGCGCTCTGCACCAGATTTTCAGACTTAAGTTTATCTTTCCAGTAATGTGCGATGCAAAGGCTTTGTGCTACATGGGGCCTCATATTTTCAGGCCTGGAGACTTAATTACAGTCTACTTTAATTGGCACGTGGTACTAAAATATAAATATTAATAACATTAACAAAAACCACCCCCAATTGAGATGGCAAACTGAAGACCAAATCAATAAATCAAGTGATCTTTTTTCTTAATCACAGTCGCTACTCCACCCTTTTTATTGATCTCCCCCTTCCACTTTTTTTTTTCCTTTATTTAACTATAATCTCCTGAATCTTGACTGAATTATTTCAAAACAATTGCACACCTAGCCAGGATAAGCAATGCTTTGGTTTTCAAACCCTTTTTGTGGTAGCAGCTGCACAGTACCTTGTATGGTGTTGTTGAGACCAATCTTTGGTTTCTCAGCTTCTCCCTTCTCCTGGTGCTCATCCCTGAATCCACAATCTCACCGACCTGGTGGATTGGTGGGCAGTCAAAATTTGCTCTGTCTAGGAAAGATATAACTATGCTAGATCTGACCTCCTCCCAGCCACGATGATTTATTCGTGCATAGGTTTAAAGGAACCTTCATTTAGCTGCCTTACTGTAATCTGAAAGCTAGTCAGAAAATCAAACCATGTATCTTCCTTAGACATCTCTGTTGATCAAATATTTTACTCCAATGTTCTCTACAGCATCATTACGGTACTTGTACATGTTCACCCCAAGTATAAATCTTCAGCATGTCCTACCTGCCTCTGCAGCAGCTTTCCTGGAAACGGCTTTATTGTGTTCTAGTAAACTTCACTCGTGTTATTTATTCTCCTTTAAAAGAGAAGTTACACTTCACTGTATTTGTTCCTAGCAAAGACAAGTTTCTGCCTATCAAAAGACAAGTTTACTGCAAGGACTCTTGTAATAATACTGATAATGGGTAGAAATTACACATTTTATAAGGGAGAAGACAAAGCACTTCATGTTTCATAATAGTTGTGCTGATATCATAGTTTCACTAAACTGTGCTTTCATACAAAATTATAGCCTTCCCTCCGGAGTGACCTAACCTGCAACTATTTAGGATAGATGTAATGGAGCATACTGTCAACTACAAATCAAGAGATGCACTGGCTTCAACGGAGATTTTGCAATTGTCTTCCCAAGACTTGTAAAGTGACAATCTGACCCCGTATTTTCAGTAAACGGCTTAAATATGCTACTGAAAGAGAACAGACCAGGCTAGAAAAAAATCATGCAATAAAACTTTACAAACTGGCAAAAATAATAAAGAGCCCTCGGGTTGTGAGCTGAAAAGGATCTCACATTTTAATAAACAGACAGTAATTACAAACATTACTGAACAAAGGAAAAGGAAACCGAAACATGCCGAGAAAGATAATCAAGTAAGAAATGTGCTTATAGGATGCCAGTCCGCTGATTAAAGATCTTCAGCAAGCAGGATATCCCACCTAGGGCCGTTAATCCTTATCTGGATCCTTCCACACCCACACCCCTGCCAACATCAGATCTGAGGATCGAGAAGAGCAGCCCATCCTTTTCCTTATTACTTCTGTCCCTGTCTTTTGCGTATGCCCACTGGTGCTACTCATCAGAGCCTGTCCAATATATGCTACACAACCTCCCTTTCCCTTACTTTAAAGCAAGAGGGAAGCTGCAACCAGTAATTTCCCCACACACCCCCTGTGTAAAACGAAGCAAGGGAAGAGATCCCAGGCTGAGTGCCTCGTCAGAAGCAGAAGGTCCCTAAACTGGGCAAGATACATAAACAATACGACATGACTCACGAGCATCATCTAGCAGGTAACGGCAAACAAACAGCAGTAGCTAGTTAATGATGATCTGCAATAATGTCAGGGAGACTTGTTACCATGTAAGTAACCTGCCACGCCGGGGATACAAATTGTCTTTCATTTGATAGCACCTACTGCAGAGAGGAGAGTTATCAACATGCTCGCTTGCTCAGATAAATGGAGTACTATTTCCCTGTGCTGCCGCTGTCACTTTCTCCAGTCCATCAGCCTCTTTCTTAAACCGATTGCTATTTTTATTACACTCCTTAAAATATGAAGCAGGAGACTCCTTTTCCTGAAATACACCAGGCCAGATAGATGACGCCTTTTAAATAATATTCTTTTCTCACTGGCCCTGATCCTTGCAATGTTGTTGCTTACTTTGAAGGGGGAAACAAAATAAAAGTGGCAAGCCATATCTCTCCATTCCAAAGGGAGTGGTTTCCCAAGAAAAGCACAGTTCTGTTCCCTCACTATTTCCTTTCGGCACTGCAGACAAGCAGGCAGCAGATCCGCTACTAAAAGTGACCCCAGCAGCTAGGAAACAACGCACACATATACAGAAAATACCTGCTGCAGGTGGCATTTGGGGGGATGACCTGGATCGTTAACGGCACTTAACACTTCTAAATTCTGGATTTGGTAGGAGAAAAGGAAAATTAATCAGGAAATAAGACTTTATTTAAAGTCTAAAATTGAAAAAAAAAAAAAAAGGTATTTAAAATGTAAAAAAATTCCAAAAAAAAAAAAAAAAA
This sequence comes from Coracias cyanogaster, assembly GCA_033124195.1. Taxonomy (NCBI): domain Eukaryota; kingdom Metazoa; phylum Chordata; class Aves; order Coraciiformes; family Coraciidae; genus Coracias; species Coracias cyanogaster. The sequence continues at coordinate 123,905 of JAVSBS010002586.1, read as the reverse complement.
AGCTATTGAAAAGGAAAAAAACTTCCAGCTTTATTTTAAGAACTGGAATTGTGTTTCCTGCTTCCATTGCTGCAGTGCTTCTGGAAAGGAAGTTACCCGCAAGTAACGGATAAAATAGAGAAAACCTTGTGTCTTCAAAAACTGTTCTCCCCTCACTTCTGCAAAAATAAAACCCAGAGGCTGGTAAAGCACACTGGTTTTACTGTAGAAGACACAATGCCAAAGGGGGGGGGGAAGCGCTCACTAATACAATAGGTCATTGTACTCTGAGATCTACCACATATGTTACTCCAAGGGCTCTCAACCTTAAACTTGGAAAGTCTAAGACACTGGAGCCATGATATATAAAGTAAGGCCCAAGTTCCAAATATTTGATTTAGCAAAGTAAATATGGTTGTTTTTATTGGGTGCAACAAGCATTTTTCTCAGAGTGAAGAATTATGGTAAACATCTGCTAATCATACTCACAAAAGAGGTCATTGTGTTTAAATCCAAGGTCATATTAATAGCTATATTTAATTAATAAAACCCAACTGTAATATTACCCAAGTTTCCAACAGCGTCTGCTTCCTGACACTCAAGGACCTTATTCATTAATGGACCGCTTATATTGGTTTTTCTTGATATTGCTGCTAAATTCTTACAAAGCTTTTAGGCCATACAACAGAGGCCTGACTTAGAAGTAAACTGCATCGTGTTATGCTATATCTCTCTGGGGTATTATACCATGTGGACACAGTTTGTGAACACATGCGCTAACAAAAATAGTGGAGCATGCGATATTCCTTGAAGGTGGTCTTGCACTTCCAGGTTTCTAAGTCTTCTCCCATGCAATGGGATAGGTAAGAGCATCACAGCTGCTTCTGAAATAGGAGGTAACCTTCTTCATTGAGTCATTCATTGCCTAGATGTATGTCAGAGCTGCACCTGCACTTCATGAGAGCTTTCTTGTTTGAGAAGAAAGAAAACCCCTAGCTTTTCAAGAAATGCTGGATTTCCTTCATACTTCCAACCTGCCTCCAGTTAAATCTAGAAGGGCAATTTCTCAACGTGTTTACAAGTTGCACAGCCCTGGTAAATTATTGCCCAAAGTGAACCAAGTGTTTCAATAGTTCTAGTTCATTTTGCCTGTGAAGAAACATGCTGTTGAAACGTTGCTGATCTCAAACAGGAAAATGAACCTGGTTTTCGCTTACTCAGGTGTTAAACAGCACAGCTTTTTTCAAATCTCAGGAGGTGTCCTGGATGAAACTGATACAAATGAGA
>JAVSBS010002586.1:65625-110240 GCA_033124195.1 Coracias cyanogaster | reverse complement strand
TACAGAATACAAACAGACTATGTACTTGGGCCTATGGAAAATAAAAACACATTCTTGCCTGAAGTGCCCAAACCAAACCAGAAGTCTTTGGTGATTATACCAAGACCTTCCTCCAGTTATCAAGCAGCAGGATTAATACCTGGTCCAGCTTAGATTTCTACTACTGCTGTTTTCCGATTAGAATGTCCTAAACAGTTTATGGTTAGAAATAATCCCAAACATAACATAAATCTGTTTGCACAGAGAGACTAGCAAAGAATAAGAACACACAAGCATCCACGTACCAAACCCAAGTGATTTAGAAGCAAAAGTACCCAATCTATAACGCCATATTTAAGAATTTCCTATCCTTATTCTTCCAGACTGTATCACTGGTAACATTTTAAGAAGAAAACCCAGACACCATTCTGAAATCGCCTTCATTGCCAAAGGAGTCCTTGGAAACGCAGCAAGGACCTGCTGGCTGAAGGTATTTTTAAAATAGCTCTGCCTCTGCACTCGAGGCAATTCCATTGCAGTAACCACTACATACACCAGAAAAACTCTTAAATCCTCCTAAACAAAAATGAAGGTTTGCAGAGTGAGTACTAGGGAGCATCAAAGATAAACAAATCTCCTCCCACCCTTAATTCAAAGAAATTTAGAAAAGTACTTTCAGAGGAAGGTGGCCCGCAGAGAAACCCTTAGGAGAACATTAACCTCTTCCTTCTTAACCAGATGCAACCCACTTTGTAGCGCTCGTTTCCCCACTGCAGAGGACAAAACTCACATTGGGTTATATGTACTCTGAAAAAAAAAAAAACAACCAAACCACAAGGATGTTTTCCCAGCTGCCTCCTTACCCCTTGCACAAGGGCATGCTTGTCTGGGGCATCCTTGGATATAACTGGGGTGCACCAGTGGGGCTCACTACCCAGCTCCCTGAGTGCAACTCACGACACAGACAGACCTCCCTGCCCAGTGAACCAACAGACAACACCACGGGGTTCATCAGTGTGATTGAGCTGCAGCCAGGATGTCCCCTCCTCACCCTCCCTCCTGTTCCTCACTCCCCACCCCGAGAACCCCAGCGAGGCGACTGCCAGGAGAAACGTGATCCTGGCTCCTTTCACACCCAAGCATGAAGTGGCAGACGGGAGAAAAACCTCTCCTTCTCTACAGGTTCTTTTATTACTAATAGTTTTGATTTTATTATGTGGAGGTGAGAAACAAAACCCAACATTTGAATAAGGAAAGAAAAAGAGTGCTTTCTGTGAGGGATACACATTCGAATGATTCAGCCGGTGAGAAAGTCTTGGCTGTTGGTTGAGCAGAGCAGCTGCCAACCTCTTATTTGGACAGGGAAAGCCATCCTGGTGCAGCAGCTCTGGATACAGGAGCACAACGAGGGGCTGGGATGAGCTGAAAGACCCCTCCCAGCTCCTGTTGCAAAAGAAACACACACCTGATACCTACAGGCCATCTACAGAACAACCATGCTGGTGAACCTGAGCTCCCCACAACTCCCTGACACAAAGGCACGGGTCACTTACAATAACCAGAAGTCCAAGCTGCTGGAGATAACATCAATACCTACCTCTGGTCCAGATGCACTTGATCTAATGGTGCAAGAGCCTTGAGAACATTATGAGTTCATTAGATGGTGGGTCCAATGTAGCTTGAAGAGGCAAGCTGGAAAAGCTTCTATCTTTGCAAGATTTAGAAAAACTTAATTAAAACATTCATGTAAGAGTAAGGAAGAAAATAATACCTTAGAGCAGCTGCAACTTTATCTAGAAGTTCATATACATTCACATAAATCTAAAAATTAACACTATTTTCTTATTATATGAAATACTGAAATCTTTTAATCCTCTCACAAACCCTGTCTCATACACACAGGGAAGCAGTACTACCATTTACACTCTCTCCTCCTCTTAAATATTTTTTATCCATTGCTTTAGACAGAAAAACCCACCACACTTGAATCTATCACCAACACTTTAAGGGTCATGTAGGACAACCCCAGCAAGCGACCGAGAAGTTCACAGAGCTCCACAACACTTCGTATTTTACAGAAAGAGCCTCTCTTATAATGAATAGAGATGAAAACAAAAGTAATTCCTTACGTTTTTTCCATAAGGGTAAAAATGCTTCACACATAATTAAGTTACACATGGAGAAATGTGTTTTTTTTCCAGTGCTTTAATTATTCATCAGGTTTTACTGTATCATGTTTATTCATCATTGTTTTACTGTATGAAATGTTCGATATACAGAAAAGTTTATTCTTCCAGAGGTCTAATTTCAGCCTCTGTTCAATTATTCTTCTGAGCAGCAGCTGAAGAGAGTTTTGCTAAATCATTGCAAATGTTTTCAGGCAGTCAGAAAATTCAGTCTTGCACCTCTCCTCTTTGCTCCCCTCCTGAGCCTTAACTATGTTGTTTTCTTACAATTAATTATTTAGGTGGTTCCAGTAACAATATATTATTACTGCTGTGCAGTCACACAGACACGAGCTGAGCGCTGATACAATTCCTCGCTGTTTCATTTCGCCTAGGACTTGTACCGCCTGAGAAAAATTTTCCTTGAACTTAAAACTTGCTTAAAACTTAGCGATTCAGCACTTCGGTGTTATTTTTCTAGGCCGTAACTAGCAATAAAAGATGGCTATAAATACGTTCTCCCTATATTTGTGTGCTGCGTAAATATACTTTAATGGTGGTAATTGAAATTTGAATAGGATGCCAACACCTCAGGCAGACTGACGCGACATTTAATTTATACAATTAAACATGAGGGTGGGGAAGCACTAAACAAACAATGTTTGTTAGTTGCATGCTTTACATGAGACCTATTTTCTCAGTTTAGCTGTCCTGGGTTGGGTTTGGCAGGGTAACATTCCACGAAGCAGAAAATGAGCCCCTGGTAGGGTCTGGCACCAGGGGAATGGAGAGATGCTCACCATGAGCAGGTACCCGCGCTGCCAAGACACAGGGACCCTGGACACCCAGACAAAGCTCAGGGGACGAATCCTCCCTTCATGGATTCACAGGATGAACCTGAGAGCAAAAAGACATTTTAAACTGGGCGGGTTTGATCACCAGCTTGCCGAGCGTGAGAGGTGCTGCTTCAATTCCTTCCACCCGATGGGCTCTGGATTGGACCCTGTACAACTTGATGTTTCTAAAAGACTCAGAAGGTACATTCCTGCCAACACAAATCATGGAATTAAATGGGGAAGAAGCCAGGTATGTAACAAGTCACCTACACATAAAATATAACTTAATTGGGCAAGCAATCACTGCCCTGTGTAAGGATTTTTTCTACTGCAATACAAGCCAGCAAAGCACAAAGTCAGGCCCTGACTTTTCTGTACGTACCAAAGCACAGAAGGAGACATTGCAGCTCGATGTTTTAAAAAGATTCAGGTCCTCTCATCCCACCAGGAACATCCCCCCTCTTCAGATCAACTATTTCTTGTAACCTGTTCAGTCAAGGAATCGTTTCTCTCTGCACCCTGATTCATGGAAGCACACCAAAATATCGCTGCCCATGCTATGAATGTAGAACCCATCTTTGAATGGTGCGCAAGAAGAGCACCTGTAATTGTTGGAACTACTACTACTGCTGAAGGAAATAGAGCAGAAAATAAAGCAAAAAAGGAGGAAATAAAAAGTCCGTTTTCTACATTGTCACAGGTAAAATTCCACTATTTATCTGAGTGTGGAAATCTTAGTCAAAGTGTGGCAGAAGGCATGTGCGCACACATGCATGCTGGTGCAAACGCAGGTATTAGCAGGGTGGGATATATTTAATGGAGATTCAAATCACTCAGTGAGGGGTTCTATGAATCCACAGTCTGTGGCCCACCAGTATTACACCAGCTTTTAATAGAACCGGGATTACAAATCAGGTATCTCCCTCGGTAGTACTGTGAGTCTGGAAAAAGCAGGTGCTATTTCCAAGCACACATATGGGCAGGCATTACAATATGAAATACGGACGCGGTGATGGGCAAGGTGGAACGGGAGGTGAATACGATAATGCCAAGACAAAACATGGTCAGAGCAAAAGAAAACCACTTCACACCCCAAATGAAATGACACCACTGAGCAAACCAGACTTCAGACACGAAGAGTGAAAACTGGCAGGTTTCACCAACGCCAAAAGCAAAACTTGGGTGGCCTTTCCGGGAGAGAAGGATTTCAATGCAGGGTGCTTGCAGGACAAGATACGCTCAGCAGATTTGAAGAGATGTTGTGGCCATACACACATACCAAGACCATACTGTCTTCCAGTGAGACTTCATCTGGTTATGGCAACTTTTTTTGACGTTAAAATTCAGCTCTCTTACAAAGTTCGTCTCACCGAATTGCAACACTCAACAGCAAGCACTCATGGCAAGAAGTACCTCCTGCCTCACTGAGAACAGCCCTTCTTGAGGTGTACACATCAACCATCACTCTGTATCACAGGCTTGAGAACTGCCCTTGCAAGGCCACAACAAAAAAGTGTGTATCAGTTTCCTTTCATTTGAAGGGCCCTTGCTCATTCTCCAGAGCACGCTTCTGCTTCGTTATCAAGAAAGTTAACAACGCAGCAAACCACACTGAACAGACATCATCAGTGAGATATGCTGGCGGGCAATAATAAACTCAAAAAAATTAAAAAGAATGAAAATGAATGTATCAACTTCACCCATTATTTTACCACAAAGCACTTTTAATCCACTGTCTTAATTCTACCTCCAGTTGTGCCTTAAATATAAATCCACAGCACACTACCTTTTGGGGGATTATTTTTGTCTTTGCATCTTTCCCAGAAAATGAAGTCTCATCTTGCTTAATCCTCACCATATAAATATATTCAGCTTTATTACCAATAACTACACTCTAATCCTGTTTGGATAATTTATCAATGTTTCTGGGTTTCAAAGTAGCATCTAACTTTTCACTATTAGCACTGTATTTAAAAGTCTTTTTATATTTGAGTTTTTAAGTCTTTTTGACCTCCTTAAACAAGCTCAAGATATTTTTTCCTTTTTCTTGCTTTGCCATGAAGTACAGTAACTGTATCTATAGGCTATCATTGCCTTATTAGTTTAAAACAAAGATAATGAAAGACAGTGTTTTAACTTCAACCATGTGCTGCAGGACTCTGCCCGAGCTTCAGCAGCTTTTTTCAGCTACATTGGAGTTAAAAAGCTCGCCATGAACACGGCGCACCCATGGCCTCTACCAAACTTAAGAGAAGTAGCATTAAGTTTATTAAACTGGAAGGTAACTGTTGACACATACTTGCTTTCAAGGGGTCCTTGGCAAGAAAGTGGCAGCAGTTACAACAAATTAACAGCATACAATAAAAACGCCATAAACATGCAGCATACATAATAAATCCAATCAAGTCTACAAGTCGCGCAGATAAAAATGACAAACGGCTACTGTCTCTGAAAATAAAAAATATACATTTCTCAAACGCTGCTGTTCATCATTACAACACGGTTTTGCCCCTAAATCTAAAATACAAATTAAGTGATTTTAATACGAACAGCATTGTACATAATATATTTACTTTCTCGTTTCCCCCCTCTCCTCCTTCCCCCTCCTCTTTTCTAGCTTGGGAAACCAGGGAAACTCCTTCAGCGAAGCCTCCTTTGGGCTGATTTGCTTTTTAAAGATACATGCTGTATTCCCAGTGTTTATACAGATGTTCGCAGAGGGATGATCAGCAAAACACGAGTATCCCTGAACTGACAGAACACAAATACCACAGTACTTATGGCGACTGTTGCTCCGTAATTTATTGGCTGACTACATTAATTTCCTGCATCTGATCTGTTTCTAATTCTAGCTGCTGAGGTTGGGATCTGAAATTTGTAGCCAATACGAGGCATCTTTAAAGTTCGAGCAATGTACACGGAATTTCAGCTTGGAAGAAAAGAGGCCATCCCAAAAGGGAGCAAATGGAGGTGAATCCGGGCCCGTTCAGCATCTGGATGTCTTTATTGCCAGATTTAAGAGCCCTTCTTACTAGAGAGCAGCAACTCGGCAAAGTGCAGCTTTGAAGCCTCTGTCTGCTATACCTGCATCAATATTCCAAAAGGAGCTGCTTGCATTGGGAAGGCTTACACAGGAGAAGCAGGATTAAGAAGCTCACATGCAAGAATAATGAAAAAAAAAAAAAATACATGAAGTGCTTCAACTGCACAAACTCCTCCCTGTTCATCAAAGAGGGGAAACAAAAGGCTTCCTTAAATATCACCTATATGGTAGGTGTAATAACATCAGTAAATTATAACAATTAAAAGTCATTAAAGAGAGTAATTAAGAATAACTGTTTAGATAACAAAGGCTTTCTTGAAATCCTCGCAACGGAGGTTCAACTTTTTAATCACACTTTTGCAATAACTCGCCTAGCTTCAGAATAATTGCAGATTTTGAAATTTTTATATATTCAAAAGAGCATAAAAGTGAAAACCATAAATTATATGCTAACTCCAGCTGTTAAATGTTGGCATTTTGTCTTAAAAAAAAAAAAAAAAAAAGTAGTTCAAAATCTGTTTCCTTAAACCAAGGAAATGTGGAAAAAGGCCATCCTGCCAGTGGAAACATTCAACAGCAGAAAGCTCACGCTGCGGTTTCTTGCCGAGGCAGCAAACTTCTCTAAAAGGGAAGTTACTGCCAACTCAAATACTGTTTGCTTTCACACCCAAGAACAAACTGTGTGCATGGTGAAGGCTTCCTGAGGGCTCAATGCAGCTGGAGCATGCTGAATAAAGGTAACTAATGTCAAAGCTACTGTAAACTTGTTCACATTTTTCTATCAGCAAGTTATCATCAATAAAAACAAGACTATTATTCTGCCATCCTTCCTTAAAAAAAAAAAAAAAAAAAAAAGAGAAGTGAACTTTTTTTTTTACCCTCATTTTAATCCTCTGGTTTATCATTTAAGGTATTTTCTTGTTGCTGTTTTTAAGCTGGAGAACTTGTTTGCAAAACTTTCCCCTGCCCTTTAAAGGACAGGTCAAGCTCAACTTCATAAGCACAATAAAGATGAATTTCCAGGGCTCAACACAATATGCAGCAAGGTTCCTCTCCCCGAGCAGGAAACGCAAAGGGAGGGTTTCACTGCAACTTGACAAATTAGAGCCAGAGAGCCGTGCCAAAGCAAACATAATTACTGGGAGGGCTCAGCTCTTACGAAGATGACAGTTGGATGGGTGTCCTACCACGGCTGGTGATGGTCACGCTACTGTTACACAAGACGGGTGTGCATTTACTCGCACGAGGACTTGTGTGGAGCTGGGAAACAACTTGTTTCTTCGGGATACGTGCAAGTAGTGGCATCCCCATCTGGTCTGTCTGCTGCACACAGTATTAGAAGTGCTATCATTTTCAAAAACATGGATATAAGAGAGATTTTTCCTCCTCGAGAGTACGCCTGAAAGTTAAAAGCCTGAACTACTGCATTTGCAGAAAAGGGATTTTTCCCCTTGCTCGTAAAAGAAACCTGAGAAACCGTGGCTATTGTGACAGTGTAAGATAATAGCAGTTCCATCGACAATTCTGCTTTGAAATCAATAGTGATATTATTTTGAAATACAATGAAGGAAGGAATTAAGATTCTTGTAACATCTAAGAAAAACCAAACATTATCAAATCCTGCCTTCCCTCTCCTAGCCAGCTGGCATCGCCAGAATCAAACACAGTTAATCATTTAAAGGAAGAATCCTTTTCAAAGTAGAAAAATCACACTGTTTATTCCAGAACTCCTACTCAATACTATTTTTTTCTGTGTACTAGTGCCTAACACAACACACTGAAATGGCATAAGGCATAAATGCATCTTTATGAAAGAAGCCATGAGCTTGAGCGAATGGCCGAGTCTACTCAAGAGTCAACTCTCCGGCTGCAGCTGAGCTCAGGAGGGGGCTGATGAGGAGTTACCACCACTCTGACCATACCCACCACAATGCACACACACGGCTGTGCAAAGTCACCAGTCACTTGCCTTCCTACGATTTCACCACAAAAAAAAAGGTAAAAAAAAAAAGTTAAGACACCCAACATTAAGCATTAGCCCCCTGCGCACAGGGAGAAAAGGCTAATCTCTCCTTTCAATGAAGGAAAGATAAAAATTTGTCAGCTCTCGTCTGATAACAGAGCTGCAAAATAAAGATGCTTCTCGCCAGGCCCCTGCCATGATTGATGCTGCGTTGTCTCCCTCCTCCATCGCTCCCTACCTTGTCCGGTCGCTGGTGGGAAATCGGGGAGCCGCAGACATGCAGGCGGATCTCACACCTTCTCGGGCCGCAATCCTCCAGCGCCAGGCTGCTGCCAATGTCCTTGCAACCGCCGGTAAACAGGCCACAAGGTTCAAGTTAACTGCAGAGCGTTACTACACTGAACATCTGGTCATGAATGAACGGATTGCCCACTAACTCTCAGCGTTGGGCAGCTGATGAAAAATTCAACATTTTCCTTGTTGGCACAGTTGTTTTGGAGAATTCTCTAGAGCTTCCTGAATTATATTAAGAAAATTTCACTGCAGCAATCTATATCTGTGAGAACAGCTGGTGCTGAAAGGGATCTGCTGCACTCGGTGTGCTGGGGGACCTCCTGTTGGATCATGCTACTCTTACTACATTTGTCCTTGAAAACTTCGCTCCGCCGCAAGGTCCTACAGGCAGGACTGCGAAACTTAAAAACACAGGGCAAAAAAATAAGATGTTAAGTAAGGAAAGGTGGCTGGGTAGGAGGAAAAAGCTCCCCAGGTCAGCGAAAGACACTCAGCATCTCCACTTGCTCACAAGACTCGGCTAAGCCAGGACAGGCTCCATTCTCTAAGACACAAGGTTAGGTTTTCTCGCCCCTTTCTTCCCTCTCCCAGTATTGTTTCAGTTCAGTAACAGAAAGCTCCATTCTGATAAACTCTGGGTCAAACAGCTGAAATGCCTCAATAAATTGTACAACAAAAGCTTTCCCTCCTGCAAAGTCCCTCGTTGAACTGCAGCGCGCTGGCCGCTCAGTTAAAACGCACCATGCACCGAACTAGCCTAAAACTAAAAACTGAGAAATCAACCCAAAAATGGGGGTGTGTGGGGGGGATAAATTCAAGCTAGAGCTCAAAAAAAAAAAAAAAAGGAAGAAACAGTGTTCATTTCAGGACAAAAAAATTTGACTTTTAAATCCTGAAATATTTTAAAGAAATTAAAGTTCTTGATAGTGTGATAGTATAATAATAAAACATGTATATCTTTTTTTCTTAAGGAAGTGGTAAACTTAAGTCATGCTAAATTTAGGCTATTATCTATGCAGCATAAATTTCACTTCTGTGTATAAATGCTAACTTGCATATTTCTCCATGGTAACTAAACTATGATTAAAACAACAGTGAAACCAGCCTTTAAAGCCACCTGTTTAACTAGGAACAACCTAATTTACAAAAATACTTAAACTTAGAAATTTCATGGGAATCTAGATCACGTTTTTCCCAGTAGAAAGCTCACTTTTCCATGATCACGTAATTGTAACACACTTGGCTTTGGTTGGCAATCATTCCTTTTTTTTTTTTAAACTATTGTAATTTTTTCATGCATTGTTCAGCCTAACACAAGTGGTATTTAAGATTATAAAGAATAAGTCTTTAATAACCCTTTCCAAAAAGGAAGTTATTTTGCTTCTTTGAAGGGATTAATTTACCTAGAAAGTATCTTCATGTTTTACAAAAGAAACGAATGAAAGAAATGAGAAAATCCCAAACTGAAATTCCCATTAGATATGGTAAGACACCTTCAAAACTCATTTTTCTGTTGCGATATCCTTGTAATTTACTAATGAAGAAATGGACTGGTTTTATGGGTCAAATTAAAGAAATAATTATAATACAACCCAGAATAGTAAAAGTGTAGGTATAAGCAGTATTTTCTTATTTAATTATAAAGCATAAAAATAGATTTGAATATGAATCATTTTTAACTATAGAATTAAATTTAGTATTTCAATACCCAAAACTCCTTGAAGTAGAAATATAATCATAATAGGCTTGGTTTGGTGTGAAATACATGACTCATATTCATGACATCTAAAAATGCCTCATATTAAAACTTTATTGTAATAAGAAATTCGTCACCATTTTTGTCTACTGATTTTCGCATGACGTAACACCAAGGGCCAAATCTCCGGCTTTTAAGTAATGATGAGTGAAGCAGTTTCACAGCAACACCTCATAAAACGTTCAGAGTCCATTTCATTTACACTTGCCCATCCAACGTCATCTACGGCTGTATGACGGATGATAATTAGACAGCAATAGTATTAACATAATGTCTACAAAAATCGACATTAAAACCTATCCCTGCTATTAACAGCCCTGAAAGGATGACAGAGTAGAGCCCCCAAGTCATAACCAACATGGTGAGAGCCTTCCTGAGGAGGAAGGTCTCTCCCAAGAAGAGACCCACTGTGCCTGAGCCAATACAAAATAAAGCCCCGGATCTGTAGAGATTTGAGCAACTTGAGCTTTACACCTGGAGGTAACCTCATGAAACTCAACTGCTCAACCACCACACAAAGTTAAAGCAAGCACAGAGATGAGACCTTCTAGGTAGTAGCAAACTAGCTGTAGAAATGTCTAACAGCCAGTTATGGTTTGGACTGACTGATTCTCATCCCAACTCAAGCATTTCCTCAGATTTATTCTCTCACCAGTTCTGCATCTGTCAATTCAGCTAAGGGCTCCTTTTTGAAGGAAAACCTATTTGCTCTGAAGGATCAATACTCTTTTTAAAAAAGAAGTATTTCAGAACTTAATGTAAAGCTCACCAGACTCTCATTTCTTGCAGATGCCATCCAAGATCGCAAGAACTGAAGCGCATTCAACCAAGAAAGGCACAATTACTTTGTTCTTGTCCCAAGTTTTTTGTTTTCTAGATCTGTCAGAATTTTGTCAAATGAACAGTTTTGTTGCCTTTATGTAACCAGTCTGCTTCCTCTTCATTTCACTGCAGAGGTCTTTCCATAAGACAACCAGAGAACGAAATACACTTTCAAAGCTAAGAAAGTAAAATCACAAGTACTAAATGAGCAACTTTAGGTTAAAAGGCAGGAACCACAAATAACTTGGTGTTTTAAAAATGATCACATTTCAGACTCTGTCTCCGGCAGTACACTGTTCACAGCCAGATCATTGGACATCAATGACCACGAGTCCCTTAGGCAGGGAACTCGGCTCTACAGTGCAAGAGAAACATTTGTAATATGGGATACCCTGGTGGAGACAGGATAGGAGAACCAGAGCGGGTGATGAACACCACACTCAAGGAGAAGCATCCTCCAACCCTTTCTATCAATGGGAAGCTACAGAAGCAACCAGAGAAACCAAGACATCTCTAAACTCTCAGTGCTTCCTTATGCCCCAGTCAAGTATCTGGGGAAGGCAGGTCAACTGATGGATTAACAGAGCTGGTTACAAATAATCAGCCTGGTTATACTCACTTCAATCCCATCAGGAGCCTACGCTAACCCTGGACATTTTAGTGCTCTGATATGTTGCTACAGATCTCTTCCATACTCAGGAATCAATCACTTGGAAAGCTGATGTAGCCCTGTTACACTAATTAAACTTTGTTTTGCATCAGAGTCCTGCATTTGCAGTGTGTGTACAGTATGTAAATTATACAAATTACAAGAAAAGTTGATTAGCGTAATTCAAATCTCAGTGCAGTTACTAAAATTAACAATGAATACAAATTATACAGAATCACTTCAGTGCGGCTGAGAAGCTCTACACACAAAGCGTGCTACCAAATTCACAGAAGTGGACGCCAAAACAAGCCAAAACAAGCAGTGAGAATACTACAGATGATCTCTCTCAGGGAAATTTTGCCCAAAACAGTAACTCTCACCCAACCTTATTAATTCTATGCAGCTATTATTCAGGGTTAAACTTTTCAGTGGTGTCTGCAATGCTCTGTTTCCAGCTGTGACGGTCCCACTCCTCCCTCTTGCAGCATTTTCTTACCATCTCTTCGCATATCACGCGAAATAAGAAAGGTGAAAGTTCTGTAATGCTGGAAGGAGCACCAACAGTCATAAAACTATTTTATTTTTACCAGACTACCGAAGTCTTTGAGATTTGAGGTTTGTCCAGAAGGTCTGGGATATCCTACCCGAACCCATCCACCCACCCCAGGGATAACACACAGCACTACTAGAGTGAGCATTTCTGTACTATTAGGAAATTCCTGCTGGAGTGACCAAAATGAGCAGTTCCCTTTATCCTGCCCAAAGAGAGGACCCCACCTCTTCCTGTGTCATCCATCTGTGGTCCCTCTACCTAGAGGACCATCATGGCCTCCTGGGCTTTTCCAGCAACACAAGGCAGTCCAACAGCCTTCTCCTCACCAATGAGGCAGGAGCTTCCAGTTGCATCTCCTCAGATAGAATCTCTCCAGCTCTGGTGTGGGGTAATGCCTTGCTGACTATAGGACAGCTATATCCAAAAAAAGACAATCCACTTTTTTGTGGGCATCTGGTTGCTTTTGCTCATTAAGAGCTTCCCAAATACCCCTGACTCTTTTCTGCTATCTTCCACATCAAAAGGAGGTTTTTCATGTCAAAAAGACATTTTTTTGGTGAACCTGACTAAGAAGAGAGGTTTGTCTGACCCCTGCTCTTTTAAATCCAAGGACTAAGATGCCTCCCGCTGACTGTGCTAGAAGATACTGCAACAGCCAAGACACCCATGGGAATACAAGAAGTCATCAGAGACCTTACACAATGCTGCCTTGACCTCCAGGTCTTTAAATCAGTTGTTCTGACTGCCCATTCAGCTGAGGAGAACCAAAAGCACGGAGGCAGAAGTCTCACTGATAATGAGGCAACGTTGGTTGTACTCTCCTAGTGTAGGCTTCTCCATATTGATCAGTTTGCCTGCCATTGCTCAGCAGCACAAGGCAATCCAGAACTGGTATTTCAGCTCGATTTCTATCACTAAAATGCCAAGCATGAAGTTTTGACAATGAATCTGTGATGCCTGTAGCAATATGATGTATTTCTGTGGGAGAGAAAACCAAGAGGGGCTTAAAAGAGGATGCATGGGGGAAAAAAAAGTGGCATTTCCTTTGGAAAACAGCAACATTCTGATTGTGTTTGGAGAAGGGGGGAAAAAAAAGTGGACAGAAGAAAACAAAAATTCATTTGAAAAATATGCTTTAAAGTCATCAAATTGAATGTGTCCAAACCGGACTTTTGGTTATCCCAGACTTTGAGACAATAGTATTGTTCCTAGCCTGCTAGCAATGATAAAAGTCTGGATTAAACAGGAAGACAGGAAATTCAAAGTTAGCTTAAACTCTATTCATAAAATGGGATGGGCTTACCAGTTCAGATAAAATAATGATTAAAAAAATTTAAAAAAAGAAAATCTTAGGCCAAAATCCAATGAGAGATTTACAAAAAGACTGCATTACGTTTTAATCTATTTTAATATTCTTTCCAAACTTCCCGTGCTGTACTGGCTCTAGTGGAAACCAGCATCACAGTAAGCTGCAAAAGGTTTTGAGTCTCCTTCTCTGGAGAGATTCCAAACCCACCTGGACAGGATTCTGGGCACCCTGCTCTGGGCGATCCTGCTGGAACAGGGGGGTTGGACGAGATGATCTCCAGAGGTCCCTTGCAAGCCCTACCAGAGATTAGATTAGAGTAATAGCTGAGAGCAATAAAAGACACAGAAAGGTGTTCTTCTGCCTTCAGAAGTCCCCCATCACTACTGATCTCTTGACGATTATTAATCACTATTGATAATTACCAGTATTATATCTAACACGCAAGTAGCTGTACATCACAATTCAGTTCCAAGTAGACTAAAACCAGTCATGTCTCAAAACACAGAAGCTTGTACAGAGGTGGCACTTGGCCCCAAGTCTGAAACAACGGGGCAAGCAGCCTGAAACAGCTCCTGCAAGCGTGAGGTCCCGAGGAGGACCTGGGTTGGTGGGAGGTCTGCACTGCCGAGGCGGTGGTGGAAAGCAGCCATAGCCACAGCTGACTGCACAACCAGACACGAAAACGAGAAAAGCAAAGAGACGGTGCTGCATAAGGACCGGGAAAAGCATTGTGACAGTGTTCCCATGGGACGGGGGCTGGCCACAGCTCCGCAGCAAACACACCCGAGCAGCTCAGTGCAAAAGTTCAGAGCTGAAGAACAAATTATTTCCTCCTTAATTGCCCTTGCTTCAGCTTTGCCCCTTGCTTCCCCGCAGCCAGCACACGATGGTTAGGGCTGTGCTCTGCATCTGCGTTCTGCCTGCTCCTTCTTCCTTAGAGGCATCCACCCATTCTGGAAGGATGTGTGAAGACCAGGCTCTGCCGGGGGATACAGGCAACCCAGTCCCCAGCTTAACTTCGATGGAGTTATGCTGATTTACCCTGATACTTTGCTTACTAAATATTCCATCACCCTTGCTTTTGTTGTCGGTAACCCCTCTTCTTTCAAAAACCTGAGATTCTTTGACTTAACATGATCTTGCAATCTTTTCATGGAATTCGAGGTATTCAAGTCATCCACTCTGTTTCAGCGTAATTATTTCCTTTAAACATCCACTTTAATGGCACAAGCAATTTTGAACTTTTTATGCTGTTTAAATTCAAACATAAATTTGTACACAACAATAAAACACGCCGCTAATTTGTCATGCTCCTCTGAGCAACTGTGCCACTCACACCAAGAACCACTGACTGTGGTGTTTGGAGCTTTCGTTCTTATTTCGCATCACTCAATTGAGCCTTCTGCAGAAAAGCTTTTAACAACCACATCTGGTCTTTAATAAATCACTGCACTTTGTCTTCCTGCCAAAACTCCTCCTTTATCTAACTTACATCTTCATGATGAGATAGGAAATCACACATTATGGTGGTGACAAACAATTGTAATTATGTCATTAGTAGCCATTTAGTCTACAAAGGTTCTCAAAAAGGAAATATAATGCACAATAAGAAATATAGGATAATACATTGATCACAGTTCTAATCCGCTTTTTACTTCACAAGTGTAAAAAGCTGGCATAATTCACGGGCCCAGCAGGCAGTAATAGTACACCACTTTATGAACTATGCAGCTATTTTATTCCCCTATCTACTTAAAAATAAAAAAGCTTTTAATAGTTTGATTTAGACATAAAAGTTATTTATGATGCTTCACTGATTATAATATTTATTTTTTTTAGCTTTTCATGAAAGTGATTCTTTCTGAAGTGTAAGTACATATTATGTCAAAGATCTCAGAGAAGAACATTTACATCAGCAAAAGTCAGGAAGAAACCATGGTATTGGAAAGAATTTAGGAAACTTGTCTCTGTACCCTGCACGGCTTGGAAACCAGCACGCCACAAATAGAAATAGCTCTTCTACCATTTAGGAATTTTCTAAAAGCGATTAAAGTATAAACATGGGAAGTTTAAGAGTTCACTCAGAACAAAAGTGTCATTTAAACCAGCTCAGATGTTGGAATACTCACACGTGAGGACAGACTGGAGTCCGGCTGCACTGGCAGGCTCCAAAGGTGCCTTTACCATTTCAGTTCAAATCCAGACAACGCTTTTGGGAAAAAGTGCATGAAGCTCCACTTAGTGCACTTCAATTCACATCACAGAGCAGTCTCAGCAAACATCACCTGGATTCCTCTCCAATGAAACTAGGCTGGCTCCAGGAGCATCCTCTAAGCCCACAGGGAGGAAAGCTCCCAAGGTGGACACCAGGTCTATGGCACCAGCTGCTCCCTCCACAGAGCCACCGCTTTTGCCATCCCTTGCTGAGCAATGTGGCCATAGCTCCAGAAAGCTGCAAACCACGCAGAAGGATGCTCTTTTCTACTGCCCATCACTTTACACTTGTGTAACCAATCCAATAATGAGGTTTATTTAGGTTTCCAAACCACTTACTCCTCATTTTGCAACACATGCATTATTATCCCCTCCAACCCTAAGTGAGGTTGTCCAACACAGAAGCCAACACAGGTTTGGGCATTTTTCAGAAGGATGTGGATTCCAGTAGGTTGCCATATTTTGGCAACCAGGTCTCTGAACCCCTGTGGTGTAAAATAAATACGAGGTTCCTTAAGCACCCATAAAATACCAGAAAGCATTATTGTATTATGCAATTACTGGGTAATTACTGCACAACTGGTTTGTGAAAACCCATTGCACAAAAGACCCCAAATAGCTGCACTGAATGAACACACAGCACCATCACAACAGCTCTTCTACACCAGCCAGAGCTATGGTGCCCCAGATACACGCAGGTGCCATTCTGGAAAGTTTATCTCTCGATCTTTGAACCTTCTTCTGCCCGGTGTATTCCCCACCCCCTCATCCCACCAAAGGAAAACCATCTCTCAAGATATCCAAACACCCACTCCTGCTTTCATTCTTGGTTTGTTACAGTCTCCACCGTTTCCTGTTAACCATGACTACAAAACTTCACCTACTTTTCACCGTCATCCTGGTGAGCATTATCACTCCACTCCTTACCTGGCCAAGGTACCTCCAAGCAAGGCAAAATTCACGCTAGAATGACAGCATATGAATAGAATGATAGAATGAATAGAATGGATAGAATGAAGCTTGTTGATAGCATAACCTGGAGGAAGCAAAGTTTCCACCAAAACCATCCCTCTCTTCCAGTGGGCCATTAGGCAGCAGAGATGCTATGAATCATTTCAGATGCATCCTGGATTAAATGCCTGCTCTGGTACAGGCTGGATGGGAGAGCTATACAGTGAGGCCTGTCAGCACGCCGAATCAAAAGACAACCCAGCTCAAATTCCTGTACTTTAAAAAAAGTCCTCGAGTTAGTGCTTTAGGTGGTATCTCACCCATTTTGTGTTCATGCCAAGTGCTGTGCAGCAAAAACACATTTCAGTACTGGAATTTTGCAGAGTCCCAGGGAGAAAAACAATGCCTCAGTCCAAAGGAAGAGGAGTATGTGACATTGCATGGTGCTTACCCAGACAAAAATAATTACTCTTACTTGGTGAGAAACTTTGAATCGCGCAAGTTTTACATTGCCAGGCACAGGCCCACAGAACCGAGAAGGGCTGGCCGGGCACTGCAGGGAAACTTCAGACAAGGACCGCTGATGAGAGGCCAGAACAAAAGGACTTTCTTTGTGAACAACAAAGATGAGCCTTTGAGTGAAAATTATACACTAGCTCCTGGGAAACTCTTCCACGCTGAAAACCACAGAATAAGCCCTTGCCCTTGGGCTTGCTACCTCGCAGCAGCGTGGAGTTTGGAGCCAGTCAACTGGGTCACAAGGCTAAAAGCATTTCTACCTTCCCCAGCCAAGAAAACCACTTCCCGGTGGTACCTTTTATCTCAGCCTAGCTGCAGCACTCCCCACCCTTCTTTTACAAACAAACAACATTAACCCTTACCTCCTAAGGATCTCACTGTCCCAAGGCTTGGCAATAAACAATCATGAGGTGGAGATAAAAGGACTGAGGCAAGACAAGAGAGGAGAAAAGTGGAGGGAAAAAAAACAACAGAGAAATTCAATAGTTTGTCATCAGTGGAGCTTGCTGCTGTCTACCTGGGAGCAGCACTTGGCTGCAGGGGAGGAATCTTATGCTCTTGCAACATGCCACTGATGGGTAGGACACATCTTGAATAAGTCTGCAAGAATGGTGGAAGAAAAGTACTGAGGAATTACTCTTGGAAAGCCTTTCACCTAAACCACGAGGGAGAAAAAAGCAGGGAAAATGCTTCAAACCCCATTTTATTCTTATTTTCCTCCTGAAATTCTTCCCTTTTTTTGCAAACTTGAAACTAACAGTGTATGAAAGCAAGGGCAGAATTATCAAACTGCCTCTGAACCACCTACAGCCACCTTGTCTGGAAAAATATGAAGTGAACAGTCACTACTGGACAAAACAGGAAGATTTCAAGACAAATGGCTTTAAGTTACTAATAAAGTGGTTAGACATGCCTCCACAGGCTGGATTTTTATCCTTAGCAAGAGTTACAGGGTCCTTCTGCTTGCATTGAGGCACTTTCAAAAAGTAAGAAGACAGACTTTCACTTGACCTGACACAACAGCCTGACTGACCTGGAGTGCAAAGCTGTAGGTGATTTCCAAACAGCCACAGCCATCATCTAAAAGCATGCACATGCAGCTAAGGAAACCCTGCTGAGAACGACCATCAGCCACCAGGAAAATAAATCCTTTCTAAATTTCCCAGTACTAATATTTAACATTATCCTCAAAGAGGAGCCTTTTTTTTTTTCCTCATTTTTACCTTAGGAACCCAAACACGGGTCAGACCTAAAGGGGTTGTACTGGGACACGGTGCAGAGTGAGGAGAACTGCCCACTCCATGGAGTTCCTTGGGCTGAGCCCCCACCCCAAGCATCTTGCACTGTCTTACAGGGTGAGAAGGAGAATGACAATGACCCGACAGCCTGCTCCTCAAGAGGCTTGGAGCTTCTCAAGAACAACTAAATAAAGAAGTAAGAAGCAAAGGTGTGTTCATGGCCCTACAGGAGCTCTGAGTTTGTCACACAAGAAACCTTTACAGAAGTAAACTCCAGAAGGCCCTGTCCAAGCTCCTTCTCAACCTGGACTCCAACCTCCATGAACAGTCTCTTGGTTTCTGCAGAAGCAAGCAGGAGAAGTACTGACACTTGCAATACTTGCCAGGCTTCACTAAAGAATTCAAATGAAGGTCTTGTTCTCACAGAAAAATCTGTTCTCTGTTTAGCAAGTCCCACCTCGCAACTGAAACTGCCCAGTGAACCTGACTGACAGGTCAGACAAACTACATTATGCCCAGGACAGTACCCTCCATGCTTCTTTGAATATCTTATTGCTGCTGGTTTCCAATTTACTTGCTGATATAGGTGACTGCTCTGACATTTTTCAACCTTCATGTACAGTTTTACCCTTCAAAAGGGAACCGAAACCCAAGGTCTTTCAAGACAGCACTTACTTCTTACTTGTTGATTTGCAACACACTTTGTGCTTTTTCAGGACTCCAGGACCACCTGACATTCAACTCCTTGCCTTGAAAACCAGCTTCTGACATATGGATCAAGTCTCCAGGTAGAAAAGACTTTGCTTACCGAATTTGGTTTTGCAGATCGCCATAAACACAGCTCTCTGTACATCAGGAGAAGAGATCTCCTGTTGAAAGGAACTCTTTGCGGGAAGGAAATTGCTATTTTAATTATATAACTGTAATCAAGAAATAAAGACAAGACTACCTCAAGGTTTGCCTGTCTAATCCAATGCAACGAATCAAGGACATTCCCTCCTCCAATTAATGCATTTAACAAAAGCCTAAATGAACCAGCAGTTAAGTGACCGTGGGGATGGTCTATACTAAGCAGATAAAACATCCATTATAATGCACACACCTACTTAATAACCCTCTATCTCACATCTCTTGTCTTGAAAACGAGTGAGACATTCTTTTCCCGAGAGCAACACTGAAATACAGTTGCTGTGGTGGCTTTTCCAGGGAATTTAATTTGGTGGGGCACCAAATAGCCAGTACAGGCTAACGCTGACCTCGAGGAGGTCATGGTGATGGTTAACCAGAGATGGTCACCACTGCGGCTCACATGTTCTTGGGGCAGGCATGTGCCACACAGATCTAAAGATGGCTGGGACTGGAAAAAAAATTAAAAAAAAAAAAAAAAAATCACATAATAGTGGCAAGGCAGAGGAAAACACAAGGACCCCATCTGCGCCGGCCTTTCTGTTTTCTCAGCACAATGCACAACGCTCCGTCTCTCAAGGACCATCCAACTGGTGGCACTTTTAGTCAATTAAAATGTGAAGGAGAAGGGGCCCCAAGAAAGCAACACACTTGCAAAGAGCTCAGGATGTTTTTTGGGCGTTCCTGGGGAGGGCTGGGGGGAACATCGCTGCCTTTACTGGGATTTATAACAGATTGCTTGCAAGGCTGGCTGTGCCACAGCTGGAAACCTTGCTCTCCGAGGAGAGCAGTACCTACCCCATGGGCTGCAGCCACAAAGGAGAGAGCCAAGAGCAGCCACATCACTTGTGTAAGCCACCATCAACAAATTCAGCTTCAGCAACTACCTTGCAACAGACTCTCACCCGTGGTGTGGACTCTGCCATTTGCCGCTCATGTCTCCACCAAATTTCTCAACACTTCATATATATGTAGTCATCGATGCAGGAGAACAACAGCATGATGAAGTTACACTCTGTGCACCATGCAGTGCTTTCTGAAGATCAGTATTAGGGCCACCAACTCAGAGAAAGAATTGCCCAGGTTTCTAAAAATAAAGCCATTAAGTACCAAAAGGAAGCATAATTGTTGACTTTAAATATTCAGGCAAAATCCACAGTAAATAACAATAATTTGCTTGAAATATTGTTCCATATGGCGCATTCACAGAAATCCAGCATACAATTTTCAAGAAACCACAGGCAAATTAATTGTATACTTTCACCTCTTACGCTCCACTCACACAAGACAAGAATAACATTTCACCGCACATTGAGTAACCCATACACGTTTGAAAGGAATCTAATCAATAGTATCCATTTAATTTGAGATTAGATTAAATATGGACAAAGAGATCAGAGAAGCTTGCAACACCTGGGAGTATTTGTTCCAATTTTAAATCCACTTCTGCCAGCTGACTGTCAACAAGGCAGAGAAGTGGAAAAAAAAAGAAAATCAACAGTGACCACATTCACAGCCATGCCAAGAAAAAGTAAAAGCATCTCTACCTGTAAATCACAGATCTAAGGCAGTACTTAAGAACTTTAGAAACAGAAAAATACTCATCTTTCCCCAGCCCATTATTTTGGGGGTTACTACAAAATCCAGCACGTGGGTAAGACCAAGAGAATATTCCCTCCACCATTTTGCTCCTACAAATGGAATAATAACAGATCATCTTACTTGTTAAGATTTTTTTAAAGCATGCATGGTCTGCAAATACAGGTACAGAGCCAAATTTCACACCATTAACCATACAGAGCTTTTATTTGTGTTGCCATATGCAGCATCGGTCCACGACATTCAGCATTTGCTATATACAATTATTTTTTTCCCCACCTTTCCTGGCCGTGACTTTGATACAGTGACTCATTCCTGCTGTCAGATCATAAACACCAGGGAAATAGTTCCAGAAAAAAAAAAAAAAACCAAAAAAAAACCACACTACTAAAGAAAAATCTCCATGCAAGCACTTCCCATTGGCTTTAGTGCATTGTAGCTCTGGTTAAACCATGAGGAAAAGGATCCATCACCTGGGTCCTGCAAGGATTATCTGTCTCGCTGCACCTCCTTTGTTAGATGCTTTCCCCACTGCCTGTGTACACCCCAACCCTCACATTAACCCATGATTTAAGGGTCTCCGTGGAGAACCTCAGCTCCATCACTGTCCTTTTCTCCCTGCTAGAAAAGGGAGCAGCTGAGGAGAGACCTGATGTCCTGCAAATACCTCTTCCCACCACTGCATTAAACAAAATTTTATCAGCTCCTGCAGCAGGGGCTGACAGTCGCCTCCCCACTACACAGGTCTGTACAACCACCCATCAATCCATCGTATTCACGCACTGGAAAATGAGCTGGGGTTTTGGTTGCTTCAAGAGCATGAATACAGATTGTGTAGCACAGAAGCAAACTTGAAGTTGGTTCAGCTGTTTTATTTAGTGTATTAATTATTATTTAAAAAGCAACACTGTTATTAAAATATTTTACATGCCACCTCTCTAAAAGTGTAAAAAAAAGTTAAGTCTGGTAATGAATAGCCTAGCTATTTCAAATTATTATTTAAAACATGTAAGGGGAATAAGCCACTTCTCGTTACACTGGGTGAAGGGAATTTGAACATCAGGCTCAGGCTTGGCCTTGAGTCCCTTGAATGACAAAAGACTCTTTGCTCCACACACAGCCAGCGCTCTGTGATGCTTGTGCAACCACGGAGCTTCTCAAGGCTCCTCCCGAGATGGAGAAAGCCTGCTTCCCAGTGCTCTCCCTGCCTTGGGAAGGAGAGTACAGCTCTATGCCCAAATTCTGTCCTCAGTTTAGTTCACACTCAGGCACTCAAGAACATTTGTTTTCTGTATTTCTGTTATGAAGAATGATTTACATGCTCTTCTTTTCCACTTCAGTCTTATCCACATCCTCAGTATTCATACCTTCACAGGAGGAGTGAAGTGAGCTCATGTACAAAACATGCTTTATGACTGTAAAGAGGTGGGAAAAACAACAACAAAAAAAGAAGGAGCTTTTCCCACTCGAATTGACTGGACCCTTGTAGCTCCCCAGAAGAAAAGAAGATGATCTCTTCTCTGGTGGAACAGCTGTGGTGAGGTACACAACCTGCCTGACCCCTGGGACAGCAACTGTGAACATGGCACAGCAGCATGGACATCAGCACAGGACAGCAATCAAACTCCAGGAATGCTAGAAACATGGGTTTGACGGCCAAACTAAAGCCCTCACTTTTGCTAGGCCGGGTTTGAAAGAAAGACCATGCCTGCCTGCCTACCTGAGTTACAGTCTCACCTTCATTTCTCTACAGAGAGAACTTAGCAAACCTATCTGTTCTGCAGCTATTCTGAAGAATGCCTTCTAGATGACTGTCTCTTCATCAGCTTCTCATGTTGAGCAACCAAAGGAGATACTGTGATTCTTATCGCTTTTCACATATGATTTCACATAGTCTTAGAGAAGATAAACAGACAAGCTGCATGTTCTGTAACATTTGCTTTAGAGGTTTCAGTGGTAAAAATGTTTGAAGCTGTTTCAAAACTAGACTGATGTATTGTCTGAACATTTTCCCAAAATAACCAAGATGCTCGAAGATGGTTGCATTTACTGTACCTATGTGACTACACACCTCTGCTGAGGGGTACCGCCCTGGCCACAGAACTTGGAATTTTGTCACCATGAACATTCTCTTCAAGCCATCAAAAGGCTCTTTAAATGTTAGAGCACACTTGTCCCTTCTCAGGGGGTGCGTTACTCAGAATGCAGTCTCTCAGCTTGCTAATGTACAAAATCCACGGTCAACTGCAAAGCTCCAAAAGGCATTTCCAGTCCAGCTGCATATCTGGCTTATGTGTAATACTTAGGAAACTGCTAGAGAAAATAAGCATATTTGAAAAATACAGTGAGCTCATGTTACCAGCCTCATTTATGCTACTAAACCACCTAAAGCCATGTCATACCAATATTGCAATGTGTCCCTGTTGGTGATTACACAGATCAGGAGGTCAAATTATTTCCCAACTTTGCTACAATCCAGCCTGCACACACGAACAAGCTCAGCTGAAAAGGTACTCCAAACACACACAGTGGAACAAAATGTTTACAGGAGAAAAATAATATAAGTTGTTCACTTCATCGCTGATCCTTGCCTAAGGTAGTTGTTTCACTGCTGGGTTATTCTCAGACAAATGACAAATCATCAAGACTATTTTTCCTCTTCCAAAAACCTCTCCTGACAGTTTTTCATCTAAAAACACTTTATGCTCTTACATCACCCCAATGAAAGGTTCTTAAAAACCTTCAGTAAACTTTTAAACTCAGCTTTGCAGGGAACCCAGAGTACTTGGTTCCCAGTCCACTGCATTTTTCAGACCACCTTTCTCCCAGTACAGTACCCCTTCAAAGAGCCGTCACCACAAGCTCAGTAGTTCCCTGATGTTTCCAGCACCTCCAAGTGGTTCACTGTCAAGTTTCTGTGAGTTATTTTTCCATTTTCAAATGTTATTAGCAATGCAGAAAGACACAGACTGACAGTCCTGGAGTGGACCTCCAGGTGTCCTGATGCTCATGGCACCTTCTGGGTACTCATCCCTCAGTCCGCTGCCGCTTTTTCCCTACATTTAAGGATCTCCCATAACTATCAAGTCCTTTATTGACATCACTGACGAGCATCCTCTGATGCTTCCTGTGCTGTGCCAGTCCATACAGAACAGGACTTGGACTGAGCTGTGAAGGCACCAACGTGGTCAGCGATGGCAATGGCTTATCCTTGCTCCTAAAAGGAGGTTGGGCTGAGCTGCTGCCCTAGAAAGGGACAACTCTGTCCCACACCACTCCCCAGAGCCAGCTACTTCCCTGTATTGCTGTTTTCAGATATGAAGCATCAGTAAATACCAAGTTTCATTTTTTCACATCTGAAACTTCTTTCTATTCTTGTTTAGGCTTTTGGAGAGGTTGGGGGAAAATTAGGGACTGTCCACAAGTGAAAGTAATACTTTGTAGTTTCATTATTTACACATCTGACGACCGCATGGAGTCAGCCAGGCTTCTCCTTCTAACACAAACCCTGAAAACACACACTTCACAAGCATGTTTGGTTTTGTTAGTTTTTTGTTTGTTGGTTGGTTGGTTTGGGGTTGTTTTTTTGTTTTAAATGGAGCTCACATTTAGTTAAACCTCTCTAAATCAAAACAGTTCTGAAGTATTTCCATTTAATTTTCATTTTTCTTCTCAGCTCTACAAACACAAATGCTCATCTCAGCATCATTCCCTGAGCGTTACACGAGCATACTCCAGGTTTTCCAAGTCCCTTCCTTCTTCCCTTCCCTTTTTTTTTATTTTTTTTGGGTCAAAATAAAAAGTTTCTGGCCTGGAGGAGCATATGGTTTGATCAACCCTCTCACTCCATATTAGGGATAAAATACACCAGCTGAACTGTTTGCAAAAGCTTTTCCAAGTGCGCACACAGGCTGTGGAAGAGAAATGCAAACCAGCACAGCGTTCTCACTCCCTGCTTCTAGGTGGTTGAAAGTTTTTTAAAATTTTTATTTATTCAAAGCACATTTACACAAAAAGAAAACCAAAAAAAGCCAATCCTCATGGTCTTTCCTCCATTTTTACTCATTTCCTACTCAAGTGAGCACCTGCAGGTTCCCAGTCATGGACATCAGCAGGAATTCTGCCTTATGAATGAGCAAAACAGGAATTAAAAGAAAGACACAGGACTTGACTCTGCATACATCAATCTTTATGATTAATATTAAGCTTGTTTAAAGCAAAAATTTCCTCCACAAGCTCTAATTTTGCCACACTGATCATATGTAATAAACTTTAGGTTTGTAAAATCTTAAATTTCTTAGATTTGTTAAATTCCTTACTTTCTTAGATTTCCTTCACCCTGTTAAGTGTGGAAATTTTATAATATTCCTACAGGGTATCAAACGCATCTAATTAAATACATAAGATATCCAGGGCAGCCAACTTAAGCATTACAAACCACGCCAGTTTGTGCATTTCCCTTCCTTGCTGCTGTTCTGATCATATAACCTTAGAGAGAATTCAATTTCCACAACAACAACAAAAAGAAAGCGTGTGCTAAAAATATTATTTTAAAATACTCCGTTTGAAGTCTCCAGCATAGGCAGGTGAGCAGAACGAGGGGTATCGGGGTGAGAGAAACACCCAGCCCTTGCTGCAGCTCCTGCTTGGCCAGAGGCTGGCTGCTGTGAGCCGGCTCCCAGTGCAGCAGCACATCTGTTTCCACTGTAATAATCACTACAGATCGCCAATGAAGAGATAAATTCTTTTTTTTTCTTCTTTTTTTTTTTTCCCCCTTCATTATTTTGCAAGAGCCCTTGAATTAACAGAATGCAAATATTGCACAGACCTTGAAGTCTGCTGTTTTGAAAAAAGTATTTCTCATTTCCCCAATGTTCTTCTTTCGCTGGTGGGTTGTTTTGGGTTTTTTTTCAAATGAAAATGTTCACTGGGAAAACATCTTGAATTTCTTTTCTGCTTTTTATTTATGAAAAACTTGCTCTTTCGAAAGTCGAAGAGTTAAGCGTCTCTAAATAGTGCCAAGGTACATTGTCCAGCCTCTCATTAATATCATTTAGTAAATTATGGAGAGTGCAGTCCTAGGCACAAGCTTCATTGAGAACCATAAACCTGATCCGAACATGTAAGTCAAAAGAAAACTTTTTCTAGGAAACGTAGTGGGTTCCAGGTCAGGTATTTTGCATGTCAAGCATCAAAGTTGACAAATTTCCGATTCTTTTACTAGGAAATGATCATGGAGAGAAGTTGTTTTCTGTATTAAACAACTCAAAAAGCTGAATATTTTTTTTCTTGAAACAA
Organism: Coracias cyanogaster; assembly: GCA_033124195.1. NCBI lineage: Eukaryota > Metazoa > Chordata > Aves > Coraciiformes > Coraciidae > Coracias > Coracias cyanogaster. The sequence continues at coordinate 84,146 of JAVSBS010002586.1, read as the reverse complement.
CTAAGGAAAAAAAACATAAAACATATTTTGCAGGAGACCAACTTTGGAAAACACCAGACTAAGGCGTGAATATTCAGCACAAACATAACCATGCAAATAAACCAGTTATAATAGAAACCACGGTATTAACTTATCCACCAGGTACTGTCAACAGCAATCGCGGCAGCTGTGCTGAACAAAAAATCATCTCTTCCAGCCCCTCACCTTTGAAGGGGTAAACAAAATTTCTGAAACCATTTCAGCCATAAGATCTCTAAGACACCAGCAGTTTTGCTCACCTTCAATCCGAATTGAAAGACGTTTTGTGTCGTTACGGGAACCCTACGGATGATTTCATGTGGTAGCGAGATGAAAGCGCGCGCACATATTCTCTTAAGCACAAATGGAACACGAAACATGGCAGAGTAAAGGTTAAGTAGCATTTGACTGATTTTTACCTCATGGGAACTATAATTTACACGCCGCATTCATCCAAGGTAAGAGGGTTCAAATGGCACAAATTAAAAGCCTGCAGTTTCCTACTTCTGTTTTTAACATATCATATTGACACACAGCCAGTTTTTAAAGTGATAAAAGGTTTCTATCAAAATATCAAGCAGCAAGAAGATGCACTATTTCTACACTGTCAGCATCGCTGTATTTTACTGCATCCTTCCTCGCTCCTTAGAACCGCTGCCGATGACCATAAAATAGTAACGGTCCATCTGTGGTCCAAAAGGACAAATTAATCTTCCAGACACCCAGGTCTTACAATCAAATCCTGCGCAGAAATTTCCAGGAACAGAAATAATTAAATTAATGTGAGCTTAACCAAAAAAAAAAAAAAAAAAAGCAGCAAAACAGAAGCAGCAAGCTCCAACATCTACCTGGGGTCTGTGCATCGAGAGCCACCAATACCTGTGGCTGCCCCATGGGCTGGGTCCAGCCCCACACTTGGTGCCCAGCTCAGAACAGATTCTTTTCTGCTGCTTTGGGTGATGCTGCCCATGAAGGCAGCTGGCACCTTTCCAGCTGCCTGGCAATCTACCCGATCACCAGTGCAATGAGGGATACGCTCATGCCCTGCGATGAGGATGCTTCCCAGAGATTCGCTCGAGGGTCACCTTTGGTTTCAGGGGTGAGCAAGGATGGCTTGTAGCATCCAAACCCCACCTTGCTCCAAGGGACACACAGCCAGAGTTCCAGCAGTTTCACTGGAACTGAGGGAAAAGGGAATACAGAAGGGAAAACAGACCTAGAAATTGGGGAACTGCACAGGGGCTGCCTTTTGCTGGACTCCTGCACATTTCAGCTCATTTAAGCAGTCATCAATGGACTCAGGGCATCACAAAACCAGCTACAGATACTACTGCAACAGTCACTGCCAAAAAGCATCAATGATTTCGATCAGCAAGGCAGAGAGATATTCAGCAGAGCTTTGGCAAAATGCCTGCTTCCCATGGCTACTACTCTTTGGACTCTGCATCGGTTCTCCTAACACTCTCATCAATGTGCCTGGAGCTCCTTCAGGACTTCCAAGCACTGTGCTACTGTGGATCCTGACTCCGGCCACCCTTCCTTGCCAAACAGAGTGGAGACACTGCAAAAATTGGGAAATGCAGCTTTTTCTGGGTCAGTAAGTCAGCGTTTTCCCGTGTCTGATTGGCTGGGGCAATTCCACTTCAGCATTAGTGTTGACAGAAAATATGTGCTGAGAATTTTAGCTTTCAGGATGTTCTTTAGTCATTTTGGTGATCTGATGTGGCACAGGAAATATTAGTGCACATTCTGTATTTTCAGTCACACTCACCTCACCATTCTTTTAAAAAAAAAAAAAAAAAAAAAAGACAACAGAGTCAGATCACTGAGACTGAAATTATGAGCAATCTGACAAAAGTCAGAGTTGGGGGAGGAAGGTGATAAAGACTCAGCCAAATGTTAAAACTATTAGTTCATAGTCTGATATTTTAATTTCCATTCAGCTCTTATTAAGCCTACCTCCAAATTAGGAGGTTGATGTAGAGCAAGCCTTGAGATGATGCTACCTGCCCCCGTCGGCCCCTCACCTTACATCATGGCAGGGCCAGGCTAATCTCAGCGCTACTGATCTTACAGACTTTCGATACTTTGGCTGTGAATTTAATACAAAATTAGATAAAGACAAGCTCTCTCTCACCCACTTATTAAAATTCATGCTGTCAAATACAACAGATCAAGATCTTGCTGCTCCTTTCACAGGACTTTTAGACTTGAGTCTAAAAGGAGCACAGGAGTTTTGGACTTGACCAAAATGTACTTGAGATAAATTTTGTATTGAGATCACTGTATCAGCTGCACTGGGCAGTGCTCCCCCTCCCCTACTGATCAACAAATCTCTGGCATTCTATTCCCAATACAGAATAAAGCTGCTCTTCCTCTGGCAAAAGCCCTGAAGTGCAGCTGTTGCTGCTACTACACAATTTACACTTCTCTGGACCACCAGAAGGGAACTGAGCAGATCCCTGACGCAGGACCTTCCCCAGCTGATTTCTGCAACGCACATTACTGAAAATGGGCTTTACTTTTCATTCCATGGAACTGCTGAAGTGCTCCACATCCTTAATATTAAGTGCCTATTTTTGTCTGTGAACAGTATCACAACATGCAAGGCTCCAGATAAAGAATTCCAGCAGCATAAAAAAAAAAAAAAAAAATCATAAAGTTAAATGCACATCTTCTTTCAGTTGTGAGAGCACTTTCTTGTAAAATCTACTAAAATCCAGCACAGGACAGAGCTGCGCTACAGGTTTGTCCCAGCAAGTTGCTTTGAAAGAGCACTGCATTTAAATTAATTGCAACAAAATTAATTGAAATCTAGATCTCAGAACAACACATTAAAGGTTCGCACAACTTCCAAAACTAAACAGCACCTCACCCTCTAAGCTCAGCCCCATCTGCCTATGCGACTTCAGGAAGACAATGACCTAATCGTGGCCATAATTAAAAGCAGCGCAAACTCCAAGATCAGGGTTTGGTTCACAAACCACTGGAATCTGCTGGAAGCCTGCGAAGCATCAGCTCCAGCTGGGTGCTCCGGGGTGTGCTGCCACCATCCCATCCCCAGTGCAGCCCTGTCCCAAGCTCTGCCTCGCTCCAGCTCTTTCCTCCTTTACTCTTGAAACTGCGAAACCCAGAAGTCAAACTTACAGTCCTTCCAACGGAGGGAGGCTGGACAGCGTCTCCTCCTGCGCTGCCTTTCTACCCCTTGTTTCTGTGAGCTCTGCCCTGGGGACGAAGCACTGCTCTTTGCAGGACACCCAGCTCTAGCTGGCTAAAAGTTATAAGTGAGAATAATTGGGACTGAAACCCTGGCACCCACGTATCAAGACAAGACAGCGTACTTTATTTTTCTCCCTATAGTTTTTGAATCGCTCTAGGTTAGCCTAATTGATTTGTGTTCCCACCAAATTAAAGACACAGCACACAGCGCGTCAGTAAAAAAATATGGCAACAGCAAAAGTTTACAAATTTAATTTGCAATTGTTTTAGCAAAACAGCTCAGTCCACTCCTTCGGTTTTGGAAAGTAATCAGCTCGTGCTAGAGGAAGTTACCAGCTCCCAGGCACAAGCATTATAACGCAGGCTCATTTCATCACAGATTAAGACCAGTTTTTCAGTTAAGAAGTGGATTTTGCAAGTGAGGCAACACTGCAAGTTATGATACCGTGGGCTCAGGATCCCAGAAGAGGAGAATACTTGGAGGGACAACGTCAGGGAAGAGATCACAGGCCAATTTCCCTTTAAAAGCAATGCTGGTATACATTGCAGCAAAGCCCCAAAGAGTTGCTTCAGCACTGAGAGGGAACCCCAAAGCAGATCTGTCTCCCAGGCTGCATTCAGAAGGCAAAACCAGGAGTTTCCATCACCTACAACGAAAGGGTTAAGCCCAGATTTCAGTGCCCTGGTTCAAACCGCCCAGCAAGCACTCCCTGCCCAAATTACAGCAGCGCATACATCCAACAGATGCCGTTCAGACAGGGGCTTTCCTTGCCCTGAGGTACAGTTCAGTTTGTCCATTCTACTGTGCAATTACAGAATCAATAAAACATCCCTTTGAAACTCCCTGGACTAGTGCCGACACGCAGACAGTAGTCAAGCTGACATTTTTTGCTGTTTCCGTTATTACTACCGTCAAGCCTTCTGAGAAGCAAGACATCAAAAACCCGGGCGCCGCAAAGCAAAAGGAGGAAAAGCAAATGTAGAGCTGAGGTTTTGTTCATCATATCTCATCGCTCCCTGGGCGATCACACAGTACCCGGCATACCTGCAAACAAAATCTGCACAGAGTCATCAAAACAGGCATTGGGAAACGGCGTGCTTCCGAAAAGCACGTGTGCCCCACCCTCCTCTGCCTCAAACACGTTAATATCCTTTTTTTTTTTTTTCTTCTTTTTTTTTGGGGAGGAGAGAGGATATTGCTCATGATAAAGCACTTGACCTAAATGGGGAAGCTCTGATTTGGGGATGAACTTATGAAAAAGCGAACACCAAGCGCCCTGTTGCTCGTACATGCTCATGAATGCAGTGTGAGATGTGGACTGGGTGTAAGTTGGGAGGTGGGGTTGAAATCTAGCCATCCATCTGTCTCTGAGCAGTGCCTGAAACACTGAAATAGAAATAGGAAGCTGCAGAGTGCCAGGAGTGGAACCTGGGGAGAAAGAAAAAACATACAGGAGCAGGACGACAAAGAGGTGGGTATTGAATGTTCAGTCACTATTCCCTCAGTAAAAGATTCAAAGGAGACTCAGATAACCAAGGACACGTCCAGCAGACACACATTCTCTGCCTATGAAAATTCAACTTTGTTTTCTGCTATAACAATCAGACAAAACCTCCCAAATAAAAGGAAAATATAGAACTGAAGGTCCTAAAAGCAATTCCTGAAAATTACCATCTTCAGATGTTTATTTTCATGTTCACTACATTAATTACAAATTATATAATCACACATTTTGAGCTCTAAAGCCTAGCACATAGCATCACTACCCCACATACCTACATTTCCAAGAAAAAAAATCTCTATATAAATATATATCTATATATAAGATTCAATAAAAACCTGCTACTTCTATACTTGAGAAACTATAAAACCTGTAACTCTGGCCAGCTCACTCCCTCCATGCCAGGCAGGGCATGGGAAGTGGCAGAGCAAGCTCCCCAAAACGGACCTGCCACAGTGACCACAGATGAGGAAGGCCCACCCTGGCGATAAGGAGCCTTTGCCATTTCTCACCAGCTAATTCTGAACCTCCCTTCAACAGGCATTACAAACCATACAAGCACTTACTGGACATTTATCCAGTAATAACCTACTCAGAAGGCTTTGCTAGTTGGAAAAAGATGGCACAGGTGAGTCGCAAGGATGCTCAACACCATACAACTCACAAAATGCTGAAGCTTTTTAAGGAGATTCTTACAACTGTTTACATGGAGGTTCAAATGTCTACAGATATTAATAAAATCACCGGCAGCAAAGAGTTGTATTCTGATGGCTCTTTACACACTGATGTCCCAGCCTCCAGACAGAAGGCAACAGGCTTGCAAGAAAGTGGTGGGGTAAGTGGTGTCCCCATTTCCTAGACCTGGAAAAGGCAGGCTAAAAAACCTGCTCAGTGCCCTACAAAGCAGTCAAAAAACACAACCCAACTCTCTCAAGTTCAAAGGTTAATTTATAAAACTGTATTTCCTCCCAGAGGATGCTCACGTGTCTTCTGTACCAACCATAGGCCAAATAATAACTCATTTGGAGAGCAACTTATTTCGAAGAGGTTTCACATTCAGCACTGTGCATAAGGAGGAGAGAGGGAGGATGTCTCACATTCAGACTCTGTCTCAGGATATATCATATCTTTTCTCCAAAGCAGTTCTCTTTGTGGTCTACGATCACGGGTGTGTTAACTGTAAAAACTCATTTTAAAGCAACCAAAGCTGAAGATAATAAGGTTGTGTCATCTGTACACATATTCTGTACTGGAATGAGAATGTTGGTGTACCAGAGGAAGATCTGGCTGAACACAAAATAGTCAGAGCAACAGAAACTGAGAAGATCCTCAAGCCTGGCTTGTTAGGAGTGACCTAAAATGGCCCCATTTTGACTCACTCTTCTCTACCTCCTCCATCAGAGGATTCAAAGGGAAACTGCAATTCAACCTTCATCGCTGTAGCACAACTGCAACACAACTATTCTCTGTCACGAAAGAAAAAACAGGTTGTGGGTGCCTGAATGCTGATAGATCACTTTTGCTTTAAGAGTACATCATGTCAATCAAAGCTACATTCCTTATGCTCATCACAGGAGCTTGCAACCAAGCAATACAAAAAAAAAAAAAAAAAATCTCATTCGAGTTCAACCAGTAATGTGTTCAAAGGCTTCCCAATCTGCTCTGTCTCTGGCAGCAGACAGAGAAGAGGCAGAAGAGATCACAAAAAATAATAATAATTAAAAAAAAAAAAGAAAAATCACTTGCTGGGCAAAGTAGAAGGGCCTTTAAACCAAAATAAAAATAAGCAATAAAATGTGTATGTTGGACTAAAAGGATATACAGCAGGTTGAAATGTGATATGTCTTCCTCACTGGTGAGGAAAGACCTCTATAACTCACCACGAGCTTTGATCACTTGTAAACTACCAGCTATTTCTTTGCTCCTTGAGTAAATATAAGTCATTCACAGCTGAAACATAATTTCTTTCTCTTTCCCCTGCCACTATATGTTGTGTGCGAATATGTCTTGTATACAGGCACACTAACACACTGTGCTGTTCAAATACACATCAGAGTTCACCAGATGGTGGGGATTGCCAGACACTCGTCGTTGCCATGAGTTAGGAGTCATGGTGTAACTCATGAACGATGTGTCTAAGCTGTAAGTGGGTTTTGCATAGTTATATTACCCTTACCGACATAAAACTCTTGTTTTCTTATAACGCTCAGCCTGCAACAGTTTATAATTACAGACTTAAAGGACTGTTGGGTATCACGGGGTTTGGTCTTTTCTCCTCCCAGAGACAGGGCTCTGAAGGAGCTATTTTCATCTGGGGGTTATGATTCATGCCCGCACACACGGGATTATACATAGTTTCATAAAGCTGCGGCCACAGTCAGTGCCCATGTTTGGGCACAATCTAAAAACTCAGCCTCAGAAAAACAAAGGTGTTTTACCAAAAATACTCAAGGTTTTAAGAGGCAATCATCTTAATTATGCATAGGAAAAATATATGAGATTGGAGTCAAGGTTTTGTGCACGGGCCTCAGCACGATATTTGGGCAATAAATTATGTGAGCATAGGCTGGTAAGGATGTGAATGTTGGGTGAATTGGCAATTTCCTAGTCTTTAATTAATGATGGTGTTAAGAAAGAATGTGGCCTTCCTTCTAAATTAACAATGCTTTTTAATCAGTGAGTGAATCTGCCTGTTTGAAGCGGAAGGTAGCTCTAGGCTTGCTCAGAAAGGAGCAGACTCTCCAGAGAAAAAGCTGTAAACCTGGCAACGCACTCACAGTCCTACCAGACCCTCTTCACTGCCTCCAACAGATCCTGTACCTTGCCCAAGGTCTCTAACAGTCAGTGGTGATGAAATAAAACTCAAGGGAAAAGGAGAAAGTTAAGAGCTAGGAGGAAGCAGAAAGGATCATGGCATGGGGGACTTTTCATCTCATCTGAAAGGGTGGGAGATGGCTCTGCTGAGCAGGCACAAGTTGTCCATGGAGCAGCTCCAACCTGACACCATGAGAGCTGTCAGGGTGTACCTAACCCCAGGGTGGAGGAATTACGTGGGGTCTCCTTTTCTTGCATGCTTTAGATGTTCCCATCTACAATACAACCATCACTTGCAGAGAGGTCTTGGTGATCTCCAGCCAACAAAAGAACAGAGCATTAAACTGATAACTCAGCGAAGTATCTTAGAAAACAGTCATTTTACTGTTGCTTTCTAATTTATTCCTATAAAAACATTCTGCCCATCTAGTTACTCAATATAATTCACCCTTCTTATCTTTAGTCCCTCAAAGACTGAAGTCTGTTGAACAAAACTGGTTTCTGTGCCATCAGTGCTCAGGAGAGATGCTTAAAGATCAGGGACATATTCTTACCTGAGTATTAACTTTTAGAATGGCCTAGTGGTTTAAAACATTTTTTTAAAAGTTACAAGCAGCATTTGTTATTTTAAGGTTTTACTAAGGATTGGATGCCTCCAAGGGTTGGGCCTTCAGCTCCAGTTAAGCACACAAGTTTGCTATCCAAAATTTCTTTGAACTAATAAAATCCCTGGAGGTTATCAGATTGGGCTGAACACGGACTAAGGTTTTCAACTCCTCCCCTTTTATCTGTAAATACCAGGAGAGGAGCTCTCTAGCACCCTAAGTCAAATAGTTTCCTGTCTTGGCTGGGAACCACTTCAGCAAACACTGGAGGCCATGTACAGCAGCTTGATTGAGGCTCTGGGCAGGAGAAGGCACTGTCAGTCACTGCCGGCTCACCTCGGCCCCGTTTCAGGGAGCGTGTTTCAGCACGACGTGGCTGGGTTACGTACAAGCCCTGCACATTTCTGACTCCCAGACAAATTTCTGAGGCCAGAGGGAATACTGTCTCCCTCACCACCCTTCCTCTCAAGGAAGCATCTTCCCTCCATGGGGTAGATATGCCCATAGCATTGATAACCCTAAATTTGGGGTTCCCATCAGAGGGAAGGGTCAACCTTCCCAGAGATAAACATTTCCCCTCATCCTCGCCAGATCACTTTCTCATCCCCAGCTCACACGAGTATCAGTGAGTGCTGAAGAGCCCAAGCCCACAGGGTATTCAGTCCCTCTCATCTGACAACAGACATCTGACCCCCAGCCAGAGCCTACACAGATGGAGGAAGAAAACAGGGAATCAAAAAGTCCTCTGTCTGGCAGAAATGCGCCTGCTGGGAGCCGAGCACACACTGAATAGCTTGTTCATGGTGTCTGTACTAAAAGTAAGGACCTGGCTTTATTTCTTTGTTGATGTTGATAGAACTTAAGCAGCAGAAATCGTTGAATCTGTGAAATCCTGGGAATAGAAGACCTGCGCAGGGGGCAGAGGCATCCTGCCTACCCTGCACCATCCTTGCTCTGATGTCCCACTCAAGGATTGGAGAGAAGCTTTATGCCTTCAAATGGGCAGAACATACAGTGACTGGGAAGCCCAAGTGTATAAAGCAAACCAACATTGTGCTCCCGACTGAAAAGACTAGCAGTCTGAGAGGTACGCACACATGACATTAAAATAAAAATGCATGGACTTCCCGTCCATATCGGACTTGCAACTTGAATTCAGCCTAGAGAGAGCTAGCAGCTTCCCCCACTCTTCAAAACTCAGATCCAATTCAATTCAAATGTCTCTTTGGTTTTTTTTTTTTTGAGGTGAATATTACTGATTTTTTTAGCTACTTTTAAAAAGAACTCTCCCCTGGCTCCTGAATGCTCTCAGGTCCTGTATCTCACGGCTTCACAGCCTGCTAACAACATTCTTGAGAAGAAATTACTTACAGTTTTTACACAACAAATACCAAACCACAGCTACCCTATCACCTTTAGAAAGAAACAATGTTTTCTCCTTTCCAGAGCATCTTAGCCTTTCTTTATTTAACTAGACCAGCCATGAGGAGGCTCTTCCACAGTGACATTTTCAGAACTACTTAAGATGTTTTGACTGCCTGAATTCAAACAGATATGAAAAAAAGTCTCCTTGGCAGTTCAGCAGATCTTACCCTAAACCTTAACATATTTCTGCAACATGAGGCCCTTGTTAGCCTCAGAAACTGATGGCTACCATAAGCCGGGGATGCACAAGAGCCCTCGATGCCCCACGCCGAGTCAGTCATCACCCCCAGCAAGAACCGCCTCACACGACTCTCACAACTGTGAGCAACCTGCTCTAGTCAGACATGTCCCTGCTTACTGCAGGGGAATTGGAATTAGATGACCTTCAAAGGTCCCTTCCAACCCAAACCAGTCTATGATACTATGACTCCGCAAGGCTGCATCCTGCACCAAGAACCACACAACGTATCCTGATGTCCAGCTCCAAACACCACACGGTAACTAAAGGTGAGGCCAACACCAAAAGGAGGCACAAACCGCGTCCCTGGGAAATGCTACATGATAACTAAGGGGACATCAACACTGAAAGGACACACAAATCATGTCCCTGGGGGGCAAAAGCCAGGGAGAGGGCTGAGAAAAAGCCAGCGTGGAGCCGGGGAAGGAGGCAGGCTCGGTGGCACGCAGCGGGCGGCTGGCTCCGGCTCAGCTCCCTGGCACAATGGACCTTTGGGGAGCTTGATTCCCGGCTACGAGCCCTAACAACTTCATTACTTAATTAAACGGTACAGGCAATGCAATCTGTGCGGGAGGCAGAGGCATGCAGCGGCCACGCTCTCGCTGCTCTCCGGCTGCAGAGCTCTACACAATGCAGTGCATGTACCGGCCATAAAGTTATCCAGGCAGTTGCTTCGCTTGCCTGAATGCTGACTACAACCATGGCCTCTGGATGCAAATTACTGGCTTTTATAGGTTCCTAAAAACATTTCACTGTGTCTGCTGAACAATGTGGGAGTTGTAGAAAGGGCCCGATGATGGCAATGATGTAATTAAAAGCTGTGAGTGGAAAAAAACCCCATTAGATTCCTTCTTCCAGACAGAAAAACTGGTAAAAATGTACTTCTTAAAAAGTAGTTTAAAAGAAAATGTCAAAGTAAATAAATAAAAAACCCATATTCACTGCTCCCCTCAATCCCTCAAGTTTCCAATAGCTTCCCCGCTCAGAGCCCGTGAAGGAAAACGTGTACGCTAGAGCACATCCCCAAGCTCTACGCTCTATCTGGAAAAAAAACGAGATAGAGGAACTCTCCCTATCTAATCACCGGCCCCGTCTGGTAGTAACAGAAGTTACTATCTCTGCCTGCCTGTCAGGAGCTGTACGAAACCAATCGGTGGCTGGGGCTGATATGGGAGTGAAGTACGAGAGTTGTAAAGCCGGCTGGCAGCTCCGTTAGCTGGTCCTGCACAGCCTGCGATGAGACATGGGGAGCACCCAACCCAAACTGATGTCCCCAGGAGCCGGGCATCATGGCCCTCTTCTCCTCCCCTGGGATGGCAAGAGGCCTTCAAATAACCTCTGCCCTTGGTGTCCTTGGGCCAGCACAGCATTTGTTATTCACCCATGAGGAACTGACCCATCCAAGACAGGGACCTTCTGAAGTGTTATTTCCCCCACTGTAGGGTTAAAGTCTTGATTACAGCAAAAGAGAGGAGGGGAAACCCCCCATGCAAACACTAAACATCTCCCAAACCCTAGTAACTTTTTGCAGACTAAATTCTACATTAACATTTATTTGCTATATTAAAACTTACAGAGGGACATGACTTCTGCTCTCTCCTCCCTCCCAAAAAAAAAAATTACAGCATTGTCAGGTGGCAGCACTGCTGGCAATGGAAGGGGTGGCCTGTATTAGCCACCGCTTGCAGCACAGGGACCAAACCCAGCCCACTTCCCTGTCCAAATGTGTGGGGTTGACACTGGGTTTGAGCACATCTGGGCAGGAGTTAGTCCTAAGCTGCCTGTGCTCAATACAGGAACTTCCTCCGACGGCACATTACCACACGCTCCAAGTACAGGCATGCTGCACAACGTTTCTCCAAGCATTAGCTGCAGCCTCAAACAATCAAGGAGCTTTTTTTTTTTTTTGCCCTTTTTTTTTTTTTTTTGGAGAAATGATCAAACCGGGGGTGGGGACAGAACATCCTGCGTGAAACCGCATCCTGAACAAGCATCACCACGATTCACTGTAAATAAATACTCTCTCCTTGCAGCACTTCCGTCAACTGTCACTGCCTTGGCTCCAATCACCTTTCAAGTCCAAACAGGAAAGCAGAGAAAAGCGAGTGAGATGGCAGATATGAGGTTTAATTTGCTTTTCACTGCAGTTTTCATTGGTGGTGCGCTTCCAATTCGTCGGCATTGCCAGCTGCCTGGAATCACTCCTGGACCCAGTTTTTTCCTGTTAACCTTCATAATTGTATTATTATGGGCAAGCCCACAAACTGTGCTACAAAAAGCTGTAAAAAGTGCAGCTTCCACCCTTTATTTGATAAGCAGCCAGATCCAAACCCTGCCGCTGCAGACAGAAAGGCAACTCTGGCTCACCAAAGATGTTTCTTCACCTATGTTTTACATAATGCAAGATGTGTCTGCTAAAAAAAAAAATTAAAAAATAAAGCGTATGTGGTGGGGAGGCAGCAAAAGGATTACAGGATGAAATAAGATTGACCTCAATTTTCCTGAAAACTTACAAAAACATTTATATAAATTTGGAAAGATCAAAGATGTGAGAGGATAGCAGGAGAGCACAAGCAGGAGCTAACGCAGTCCACGCACGTGAGCCCTGTGAGGGGTGGGAACATTGCACACCCCACGGTATTTCAAATGAGGTGATGATGGAGAAGAAGAAGAGGAGCTGCCTCTCATGCGCACCCCCTCGTGGGCATGCCAGCTGGCACCCGCAGGCACCAAGGCTGGAGGGGCACGGTAGTTTGTAGGGGTGTGATCATCAAGGAGCCGAAAAATTAGGAGAAAAAAACCTCATGAACCTTCATCAGACCCTTCAAAAGGGGAGAAAAGACCTTAGCAGGCGCAGCCTACCTAGGCGGGCCGGGATGCACGGCATCCCCTCCCCACTGCACACGCACGCAAGGAGCAATTTAATCAATAAAAGTAAAAAATGAAGTATTTCATGTAGCAGCAAAGCATTATTAAAAGCCATAATGTCTCAAAGGTTCCTATGAAGTCATGTTCTTACAATTCACTCCAAAGAATTTAAAGACAAAATTACATGCTTGGTAATACTCCGGGGAGCACGCTTTTCTATGTGGCCCATTGTTTGTGTATGATGCATGGCTTTGAGAAAGTGGCATTGTTAGAGGGATCATAAATCACAAAGGGGAAGTTTGATTTTTATTATTTAAAAAAAAGAAAAAAAGAAATCTTACTCCAGACAGGGCTTTCCTCTGCTGCCTTTTTCAGCTTGTTTCAGCAAATGAACTGGCATCAGACCTACATAGGCTGTGGGGGTCTCAAGTTGCTCAGATGATCATCACCCGCTCTACAGCCTCTCCAGAGAAAAGCATTCTGCAGCCTGTACCACAGGTTTTGTATCGCTGATTCCAAGAGAACGTTTATTTTTCTAAAGATAACTCTTCCAAGATAAAATCTTGAATATTAAAGAGCAGCACTAGAACTTCTGCCTTGCCTTTTGCAAAGTTTACCTGGTGTGGTTTGCCACCTTAGATTTCTTCAAATGATCTCTGGTTTTAGTGTGGTTATTTATTCTTAGGTGTATTATTTCTGAACTTGGAACCAAAGTGGGCTCTGTGCACTTCAAAAGCAAAGACTGAATGCCAAAAATCACTTACTACCCACATGCACCCACCCCAGCCTTCACAGTGCACATGAATTAGTGGCCTGCCTCTCAGAGCAACCACAATAAAGGTACTTCTCTGATGAGGCTGATGTATTTCACATCTCACCAGAGCTGAAAACTCAGAATGGTCTCAACAACACTGCCCAGCTTCATTTCAAACTTTACACCGAACAAACAAAAAAAGCAACCTATCTAAAAACCAATGAGATAACAGATGTCACAGCAAGACATCCCACAGTTAGCAGTAACTCCTTGCTAAGGGCAAACCACACAATGCCATTTGCAAAGAGGGAACCAACACATTCAAGAATCAATCAATAGATATCAGCCAAGCCAGAAAAAGTCAGCAGAGTCTCCAGGCTCTGAGAGCCCAACCAGGCACCCCTGATGGGTGGTTTTTCAGACATGTCCAAGCACATCCTAGCACCTGCTAAAAGAATGGGAAGCCCACAGCACATCACAACGCACCCAGGCACCTTCTCCTCCCTGAGGGGACACATCCCAAAACACCAATCACATGGTTTCACATCCCGATTAGGAAAGATTGTTCTCTCATGACGTATGTTATGACCTGCTCCATACATCTGTATTTTTTGTCTGGTGTATGTATTTGACACGTCTATTCATACATAGAGGAAAACCTCAAGCAGAATTTGTTCTTAATGTGGAGAGATGCTGAACTTTTCAAAGTGTATCTGAAATACCAGCTGTAGATGCCTTAATGGATGCACCAATATTTCCAGTAGCACATGACTTCCAGTTACAATTCATAGCTCTATAAATTACATTTACCTTGGACTCAGTCCTACATCTCTGCATTCTACAGTCCTTACAGCTTCTGTCCTACACACGCCTGACCACTCCATCCCATTTTTTACTATTTCCCTGGATGCTTTCCTGTTGCAGCATAGTACAAGTATGAACATACTTGGTTTTTTTCAGGCTTAATTACCGGCTAGTACCAGGTTAAGCTAAGCAGCAGACATCTAGGCAGACACCCCAGCCTCGACTCCCGGCTGGCATAAATCAGCACAGCCCCATTGACAGCAGAACTAAGGAACTGGGTCAGTTCATACCAGCTAAAAATCTGACCCCGCTCATCTGATTCGTCTCAAGATAGTCACTACAGCCAGAATGTAAGAAGAATAAATTAGCATGGATTAATCCTGGGAAAACCTGCTGAGGAACCTTGGCTGTGTTGAGATACACATACCGATGTTAACTTCATTCACCCCTAACTGTGCAGCTTAACATGGTCTAAATACCATTAATTAATGGGATCAGTTCACCACTAGTTATCCCTATAAGAGAAAAAGAAAAAAATTAACCTGTTTAAGAACCAACAGCTTGCAAATTTACGATGGTTGACTCAAGAAACACATGGCACCTTCTTCTGCCAAAACATCTGCCTCCTTCAGGAGAGCTGACTTCATCCAGCGCTGGTGGAAGGTCTGTCTGCCTTATTCTTACTGCATGAGTATTTGGCTGCCAACACTACACGAAGGAACTATTTACACTCCATAAAAGGCTTGGACATAGTCTGGAATACAGGCAGAAATGAGAGAGCTAAATCAAGCTAATTATTTTGAGAACTTCCAACTAGAAACATTATTACAATAAATTCCACGTGTTCCTCTCAACTTCTACACGTTGTGAAGGATTTCCACACTGTGTTCAAAAAGGCCATCATATGGAAACAGTTACAGCATACAACTGACTTCCTACCGATGCAAGGTCTGTTGACCCATCTTTATAGGCATTTTAAATAATTTATGTCCAACTTTAATGCAATCTGCTCTACTTGACATCTCTGACCCAAAGCATATCAAGGTTTATGTTAGGTTTCGTTAACATTCAGACCCTGTCAAGGGAAGATGTGATCTATGTTGTCATGAGATGAGCTCCATTCCAGCAAGCTACTGAGGCAGGGCTCTACCAATCCTCATCGCTGCCCCTGCCAAGAATCTGGCCAGAAAATGCCTATTTAACTCTTCCTGAGGGTTTTGTGTAGCCAAGCTCGCTCTCTTCCTACCTCTGCTGCAAGATGCCTAGATTGGAACCAGAAAGAGCTGGCAATAAAGCTGGTGGGAAGGGTAGGGCTTCACCACGCTCTGAACAAGAGCAGGACCGCAGCTCCTGTGCAAAAAGAGAGCTCCCTGTAACGGACACAGCCTTGGAATAGGAGCTTTTGAGGAAAGAGCAACAGAATCCTCCATACTTGCTCTTTTCCTGGGAGAACTAACTTGACAAAAATACCTTCCGGGAGATAATGCAAATTGGTGCCTGTGCCAGGTCCTCAAAAGGCTTGAGGGACCACAGGGAGAGAGGAGCCATTGGGGCAGACAGTTGAGCACAACTGGGAATGGTGAGTAAATCCCTCCAGGAGCAAGCAGGGAAGCCAGAAAGCAGCACGGATGCTGCCTGCACAGGAGGCACGGTGGGAAAGGGTCTGAGCTCCTGCATTTCCATAATCAGGGAGCTAAGGCACCTCCAAAAGGGCCTCGGTTCCACCTTACCTGCCACAAGCCCTCAAACTCAGATGGATCCTCTCAGAAAGGAGCCAAGGGCTGCGAGGAACAATAATGGGAATGCTGCCCATTTAATTTAGCATGGATCTCTCTTGTACACAGCTGAGGCCAAGTGATTGAGGAGGCACTCTGGACTCGCTGCCTTTATCTTCAGAGAGATGACACTGGTGACCACAAGCTAATCCACCCCGAGCATGAGCTTGATTTAAATCAAAGCGATTTGAATCACTGATTTTAATCACGGTTTATATCAGGAAGCAGGAAACATGGTTTAAATAATTGATTTTAATCTCGTTTTACAATTGTACTTTTATATTTATTTTCTTAAAGAAAGATTGATTCTAATTGGTTAGCAACTTAATACAACCTTTTCATTAAGCTTTTCCCCTTGCTAAACAAGAGAATAGGTTATTTTCACAGTTTTAGGTTATGACTATGTTAGAAATTATTACTATTTTGATTAGTTGGTAATTTTGTTATTCATATTGATCTTTGGTTGAAAAGTGGAATGGCAACAAAATGAAAAAAATACTTACTAAATGAAAGTTACTTAAATATGCTGGATACATAATAAGTTTATGCATTTATGTATGTAGAACCTTTATTGAACATGAACTCTTCTTAAGAAAACAGAATATTAGGATCTCAGCAGCACTAGATATCATGCTCTCACACCTTGATTTTATTCCTTGACTGGAAAAGGGAGCAAGGCCTCCTCTTTTCAGTTCCATACTGGTTTCTCAGTTTTTACTGAGCCACCAAAGGAATTACTGAAACTAACTGCTCAGCTCCAACCCGATGAAAACTGAAACCAGACTCTTCACCTGCAGAAGATGTCATTGATTTTCACACACTCTAACATAACTGAAAAAGCTAATTTAGGTCTTCGGGCTACTTTCAAATGTCAACAGGAAAGATGTATTTTATTGTTATTTTCAATTTAATTTTTAAAAACTTAAAACATCTTTTTAAGTTACAATTTAAACATAGCAATACTGAATCCTGTAACAAATGTATTAAATTAAGCATTAGAGAATTTAAATAAAAGGAATAGTTAAAAACTGTCTAAAACTCATATTTTGTCCTGCCTATTGAACCTGCAGTTCTAAATAACCTAAAACTGCCTAAGTATTAAGTAGGACATAATTAGCACAGTCAATAAAATAAAAAAATGGAACAGAAGAGAAAGAAACCCCACCTGTGATTCTTTCTTAAACTTTGAGAAGCTACGAAAACTCAGGAGATAATAAACCAGCTTTTTTTTATTATTATTATTATCTTGGGTTGCAAGTTCTTGGTTCTCTGCTGCTGGGTGACTCTAAATATTTTGGCTTTGCTGCACGGGGCGATGTGAGCCCCAGCTGCCCCATCCACAGCCTGCGCCTTCAGGTAAAAGCAGCCAAAAAAAAGCACCCACAAGTGAAAAACTTGAATTTGTGGGGCCACGCGACTCATTTCTCCTCCTGAGGAAACACCAGAGTTTTCTCAGAAATACTTTTAACTAAGGACAGCACTGGACAAGGGTTCTCTTTCTGCGGAGGGACAGGGATGGGGGCCAGCAGCGCTCTCCTGACTGTATCAGCTCCAAAGCAGCCCCAGCATCCTCACCTCATCCTCACAGCCGGGATCCTATGATACCCACACAAAGCCCCCCTGAAACCAACTCCTTACATACAGTGTGCTGTAAAACCCTATTAAAAAAAAAAAAAAAAGAGGGGAAGGAAGAAAAGAAAAGTCGCTCTATTGATGACGGCATCTCTACCACACATAATTCAAGGACTATAGCCAGTATGAATTGGAGGGCAGGGGGGGAAGAAGGGAGCTTTTTTATCCTTTTCCTTCAAAGAAATTCAGCAGAAAAACTGCTATTCAAGTAGGCAAATCCTCAGCACAGCAAACCTAAATAATAACAAAATAACCCAAAATACCGTGAAGGAATGATACGCAGAACATGCGGTAAATAAAAGTTTAACAAATCCCTGGAGAGTTACCACCAACACTGAATGTGGCCTTTCCTGAAGAATTTACAAATCTAGAGACTCTCAATAGAAGGTTTCAAAACCAATAATTAGAATCTGCACAGTAACAACCATTTTGGAAAAAAAAAAAAAAAAAGACAATTACATATAAATCCTACCTAAATATACATGTGAGCTCAATCAAGAGAGACTGAAATGGAAGAACATTCAGTTCACCGGCAACTAGTTCAGAAAAATCTAAATATATGCCATTCTTGAAATACACTTTTAAGTAAAATTTCATATGTTTATGTATTTTGTGGTAATTTGAAATCCCAATTTGACAGCCTTGCATGCACCCCACACCACCTCCCTATAAAATACACATATAGAAAGGTATTCGTGTTCTCGGTTAAAGTAAGATTAACAGAACAAGTCCGTTTCCAAAAAACACAATTTAAAACAGAAAAAAAAGGACTTGCAATAAGAAGGCCATTTTACTGTTTATTTTATAATCCTAACTGAATGGATGTAGCATAAAGCTATGATTATTTTCCTGCAGACATAGTGTATG